>CAKKOB020000298.1:37040-53753 GCA_918844115.2 Phlebotomus perniciosus | reverse complement strand
AAATCAGTGCTAATATTATATTATATATAATATATAATAACCAAAGTCAATTGGCAGCAAAATAATAAGATATACATAAGCGATTTAATAATATTATATAATAATACCTACATAGTCCTGTTAGAATTTACCATTTTCTATATAAAATCGCCAACGCTTCGCCGTTTCTTAGAATGAAATTATTCCTTACTTTCAGACTACTTATTATACCGCTTTTTATAGTACTAACTAAAATTCATTGGTACTAAAAAGATATCCTTTACTAACTTTTGAACTTTTTTTTGTGGAATAAAATCATATATTCCGTCTCCGCGTGGCATCCAGAAAAAAAGTATTCAAGACTGGAGAAACATTCCAGAAAAGGGTGTCCACATCTATCGGTGCAGTCAAAGAAGTGGCCATTGATGGGTAAAAAATTCCAAATAGCCAGAAATGCCGTGTACTATCGGAAAGGTAAAATTGCTAATATTCTCGTTATGGATTCCTGTCACACAAGCCACACAAATAAAGAGTCGGTGCCACAGATAAAATTAAAGAGGATGATATGAAGGGGAAGAAGGGAAGCAAATGGCACAAAACAATGCCGCGACGTTCTCTATATCATTCCATCTCATTCTTCCTCCTCGGCGATATGATTTGATGATGGTTTTGGGATGAATTGCTCTCGGATCGAAATCACAATGAAGATCACCTTTTGTCCATTTGTGTTAACTTCTTGGAGCTCTTTGTGGTGGCCGCTGTATGCGGCTCCCACCTCCCTTTTCTCCATTCAATATTTCTCTACTGAATTAGCCATGCGACAAATATCGACAGGCACCGACATAGAAGTTGGATGCATGCTTAATTGTCGCCACCATAGAAAACACGTGAGAAAGTCATAATTTTTCCGGTGCACAACCTGTTGAGAGAAAGACACTTCCCAAGACGGATTCCGTATGTAAATGACGAAATAGAATGTGCCGCGCGCGACTCAATCGATACTTATCTCAGTGGCGTATTAATTTACTCAATCTCTCGTGTTCCTCGCGTTGGACCTCAGACATGACTGCATCCGTCACGAGAGGTGCCCTTTTTTGCCCCTCTGCCACGCTAATGAAGCTGTAGCATCTCGCGCCCCGCGAGAATCCACGACGATATTAATTAATGAATCACATCAATTGTCACATAACACTTGAAATCATTAGTTCTACTCTGTGTTCCATGCATTCCCCTACACTTTACATAATTCTCACTGAAATCTCAATGCACTCGTGATGTGCCCGGATGCATCCACAAACAGCAGGATGGCACCAAAACCATGAGTAATGTCTTGTTAAGTCTGCAGAAGCGATGTAGAGTAAAAAGAGAGACGTCAGTAAAAGAATCTAAATTCTAAGTAAAACATTCAAATTTATTTCACAATTTACAAAATAGTCCCCTAATATTTAAATAGTAAAGTTTACAGGTGAACCAACTCTGACCAATCCCATCATATAATACGTTGCAATCTGATGATATCGTTTATCTTGGTAGTGAAAACGAAAAATAATTAAAATATGAAAATTTCTTATGAAAGAAACTAAATGGAGGGGGAGTTCTTATGTATGTAGTATATCTCCAAAAGTGGTCTTAATATTCAATTTAAATATCATCTCGGCGATCGGTTTTTTGAGCACACACAAATAAACAAGAGATGGGTACTTTCGGATTCCGGAAAGGCGCGATCTGTACAAAGTAATTCACTTAACTTAAGTTATGCTAATTTTTGAGTACCTACCTTATTTAATAAAGCTAAATTTACTTTATCTATTTTTTTCTATTTTTTTAATTTTATAGTTTCTGTTCATTAGATAATTAATCGCCCTAATTTGAAGTTTCTTTTCTATTTGTCTTCTTATTGGCGGTGAATTTAGCATCCAAGCGATATGGCGATAATTTTAGCGTGTTTTTTTCGTCAACACAAATATTGAAAAATTCAGCTCTATTTGCAAGATTTAATGATTTATCAGCTTAGTCAAATATTGGCTAGACATTTCTTAAGAACATTCTTCAAATCATTTTCATCTGCCAATGCTAAAAGTACCATCACGACTATGACTTCTTCTGTCCTGTTTCCCAAATTGCATCCGACCATTTTACCTAACTCGATCGTGAGTATGTGACGGGGATGGGTGAGAAAAGCGAAGATGGGACAAAACGAAAGACAAGACACAAGACAAATTGATTTGTGTAAATACTAAATGACATGTAAATAAAGATAATTAATGATAAGATGAACGGCGTTGGGCATTTCTTCTTGCGCGTTCGGAGGCTGGGAGGAAGTGCATGGGGATTTGTGGCTCCTGGCGGAGGGAAATGCTTCAACCGGGGGCTGCTGTTTAATGTATCCATCGATCAGGCGGTAGAGCCAAGAAGTTCCGGTAGCGGACAAATTGTTTCTCGCGCATTGTCCGCGGTGGTGCAGCACAGGATGGAGATGATGATGATGATGGTTAAAGAGCCGCTGGCGCAATTGAAATCCCCATTTGTTGACTTAATGGTGGGGCGGTGATTGGGTAAGCTTTTTCGCATATGCAAAGAAAAGGTGCGAGAGGATAAAAAATGACGATGAGTTAATTACAAACTTCTGCAGATGCAAAAACGAATGTATCTTTGCCATCATCCTCTGGTTTGGTACTATATCCTATAAGACTTGCAACCCCTTCTTATCCTTCACCCTTTTTCCTGTGATGAAACCTCATCTATTGACGAGGTGAATTTATTTTCACTGACAAAAAATGGGAAGAAAGGAATTGGCAATTGATAGAGATTTCAGTGCGATTGTTCTCACTGTTCATCCCCTGAATGCACTATCTTATTTGCACACAAAACAACCCCTTTTCGCCATCCCCATTGCACACGAATATTGGGGTTGCATAAATCAACTTTATTCATTTTTAATTCAGTGTTATTGAACACAACAATAATTTATTTTCTCTACCTTGTTCAACAGCTCCTTTACTCCTCGCGTGTGACTTTTTTTGTATATTACCCGCCAAGATGATATTCACAAAAAGGAGAGAGATTCCCATTGCACGATACTTCATGACACTTTTCACCAATTCACTTTGCGAAAGGGTGCGATAATATCATGCAAAAACTCAATCATCTTGTCAATTTATTATTTAAATGTGCGTGTAGAAATATGTACCTTTAGAAAGTAAGGAAAATTGTGCGAGTTTTGCGCGAGGAAAGCCTGAAAGGCGATAGGATTGATTGGAAATGATAGAACTTGCTAATAATTCAAATAATAAGATACTTTTTGCGCAATTTAATTACAAGTCAGAATGGAAAACTCTACTGAATTTCGCAGAAGAGAAACAGGAGAGTTAAGAAAATTGCAGAGGTAATCATCAAATAAATAATAATTTTCTATCTAAAAAAAATTAAATTTATTCGAGTTAAATTTAAGGAACAACATTCACTTTTTATTCTATGTTATTTAGTATATTAGTTTTTAGCAAGGTTTTTAGGAATTTGTAATTTGCTTTTCCATAAGTTTCTTAGAAATTCATATTCTTTTATGCATGCTTTTCACTTATATATGACGATCCCCTTGCAGAGCGCGCGAAAAGCGGTATATGAAACGGTGAAGTGAGGCAAAAAATGGAAATACTCAATGGAGAAAATGAAAGAAAAACATTTTGAGAGGCGATTTTCATTTTAGTGATGAAAACGAGAAGAACAAAATATTGCTCATGATAAAAATAACATTGATGGAATGACAACTTTTATACATATTGATTTCATCCAAGTATGAAATATCCACCATGAATTTCGCCCAATTTTTTTCCCATATTTTTCCTACCCTCACTGCTGCGAGGAAAAGCTTTCATAGCGGAAATATATACTCGTGGATGCATAGAGATACCGAATTATCCAAGATAGGATGTAGACGAAAAAAAAATCATCTTGCTTTCCAAACATCCTTAGCGACAGATGTCCACTTTCCAGCTGAAGATCGTGCCATGTCTCCGATATCGTCTTGTGATCGCATCCGATGACTATGTATAAAAAAGTTAGAGAAAAAAGCTTTTACATTAGTTGTGAATAAAACCCCATTTTCGTGGGTTCACGATAGAGTGAATGGATGATAGAGGGAAGAAAAAAAGCCCATCAGAGATTCCATATCATGAACCGAGAGAATTCAATGAAGGAGCATATTTGATGTTTAGCCCACAAAAAGAGTGCCTGTGGCCACGAAAAAAGAGCCCATACAAATAAATACAATTTCATGAGTGGAAATAATGAAAGTGAGGGTGTTCTGTAGAAGATGGGTCTCATCTGTGGTCGCAAGAGACTTTTGATTTCACTTGGCAGTGAATCATTTTGTAAAAAAAAGCGTCTCTAAAGCCGCTCAATTCATCTGCCAGCTGTTGATTTGTTTGAACGTCAAACACTGTTCTTAACCCCTTCATATACACCTTTTAAATGGAGGTGAAGATTCTTCCGGATCCCTCCTGCCTCCAATTTAAGGCTTCCCACCAGCCGTATCCAAATATTTCCACGGATGCTTGTTTCGCTCAAATGAGATGCATTTCTGGTATTTCATTTAACACGAAGAAAAAGTCAGAATTTTTTGTCAACAACCCAAAGATGCCTATAGAATAGATGTTTTTCCACAGACGAATTTTTAATTGAAAATGACAAGATGTTCACAATATGGCGATACTTAGGGAACAACTATGTGCGTCTGATAAAAAATTGAATAGAGAAAAGTCGAGTAAAAGGGGTTATTATTTTTTTTCTGCCACACCAATTAAAACAGATGTCTCAGTGGAAAAAATGATTCCTTTTTTTACACACACTAGCTTCTGTGAGCGAGGAAGTTAATAAATTTTATCATTGAAATACAGTGCTATAGAAAACTTTTTTTGCACCCATAATTCCTCCCTGTTCCACCTTTTATTGGGTTTGGGGAACAAACAACACTATAAAATTATGTAATTAGACTTGTTTACGTGGAAAACTGTGGAAATCACGAATTTCCTGAGAAATCATTACACTCAGAAAATTCTGTTGGTATAATAATCTAAGGTTTAATCTAAACATAAAATTTTCAAAAAAGTAAAATTTAAATGTTTCATAAAATTAAAAATATCCATACTATTTTTGTCTAAATGACTATTCAGGGACAAAAGGATTTTTTTTCAAAATCTTAGGCAGCTGTCATAAAAGAGAAATTGACAAAATTTTGAGAATACTTAAAAATTGTTTAACTACTGAATTTTCTTAATGAAGTTTCATTTTGATAGATTTTTCTTCGTTTTTCTTCATTGTAATGTGTAAGAGAAAAAGATATTTACTTGTTTTACTACTTTATAATACATAATATATTATTAGAATAGAATCTAAGAATTTTTTTTTGCAAAATTTTGAAATTATAAAGCTGTAGGTAAATTTATTTATATATAAATTTTTGTTAAATAATAGGTAGCAAAACATATTTTCTTTATCCAAAAAAATATTAATTTTTTTATGATATTTTATTATTTAATTTTATTTCATTAAACAGATATTTATTATATACGTTGAATAGTAAGTTTTACAAGTGCCTATATAATTCCCTATGAAATACCAATGTGTGAAAATCTACTTATTTTTTTTTTTAAATTACAAGATTTATTTTAGGACTAATAAATTTAGTAAGATTTTATCTCTGAGTGTATCCACCCTTTCAATTGAGACACCCCAAGCACTGAATTTTCTTAGAAAATTCCTCGAAACACAATGATACAGTGCTGTTCTCTGCAAAATTCATAATTTCATTCGCGGGAAAAGTAGCAAGAGGCTCTTTAGCGTTTTTATGCTTATCGTCCTCGAGCACTTGTTAATAAATTTTAATATCCTGTGTTTTTTTTATTGTTCTCGGTAACCTCCATTTCTAATTAAACTATCACAATGAGAGCATGAATGTTAATTTTTAATTAAACTTTTCACGGGAATTCCATACTGTGATTGTCCAAGAGGAACACTTAAAGTGATTGTGAGAGCAATGAGCAAAACATCACAATTTACACTAAATATCTCACTTAATTTAATGGTAAGTGAGTGGTTTAAAAACTTGGCGCGTTGTGAGAAGATGAGATGAATTGGGATTTTCACATGGAAGGGGGAAATAGTGGTGGTATTCAGGAAGGAAAAACAAATCCATCAACCTTTTGAAACACGCCCAGATATTTTATGTTAAGGAAGCAATCACTGCCTGGTAATGACGGTTAACGGCAGAAATATTATATTTGACGATTTTACTTAAGACTTTGTCATGTCCCATTCCCAACCCAACACTGGAGGATGAGACCTGGATGCCGGAATAGCTAGAGGCAATTCCTTACTTACCTCATAGGTGTCTTTCGTATGAATAGATGGCTCATTCTTACTGTGCCAGGATAATTTTATTCAGGCATTATAATTTAGCATTTGAGGTTTATTTTACAGAAGATTAAGTCGTTTTGAAAGGATCTTAAAGGAATGGAGGAGAATTTTAATGGGAAAATCTGCTGCTTTTCTCCTGAAGCATGCGTGAAGAAAGATTTTCTCCTTTTCTTCAACATCTTGCACCACCACAGACATTTTTCATAGTATCTGTGAAAATTCAAACACTCTCCCCTGTTGCACAAGAAAGTTTTGTCGATTTTATGCAGCAAAAGGCTGTATTAAAAAGTAATAAGAAGCAAGTTTAACTTTTTTCTCTTAGTTTTTCTGTCGTGAAGAAAAAGTAGTTTAAGTATAGGCACAAAGTGGGGGGATGAGTGGAGACAGAAAAATCCCTCCATACGTAGGGTAATACCTTACTAATTAAAATTGAGTCCCTTCTAGAAGAATGGAACGATTGCCGAAAAAATACATCAACATTTTATTTTTTCACCTCCCGCATGTATAAACTGAAAAAGTGTGTTTTGTTTCAATTAATTTTTATGAGTTTTGTATGTTTGCTGGATTTTTCTCGTGGGCTCTTTTTTTGCCATACAGAACCACCCCAAAAAAGCAGATAAAAAAGCCGAAGCTCTTTGGGGCAGTTTCTCCATCATATTATGTGTAAATATTTTCCTTTGATTTTTTTTCTCTCTGCTCCACAGAAGCGGCGGAATATTATGAAAAAATATTATTCTCCGTCGATTCCTCTAGTGTATATTTTGGATTTTCATGTGAGTGGGATTTTTTCGTGTGTAAAGATGCTTTTGTGTTTATTCACCGAGAACACTGTGAAAACAAACCCACTCTTTGCTGTTTCCACAGATTCACAAACTTTATTGGTGGTTTTTTGGTCCTATACCTTCCCCCAGAAATTAAGATGTTGCAATAATGGTTTTCTTGGTTTTCTTCCAAAATCCTTGAACATATACCTTGGTTATTGTATAAAAAATATCTTCTTTATTATACAAATATTCCCTCTTTGCTACTTTCCATACAATTTTACGTATTCTTAGCCCATTTTCGACAATTTCATCATCAAGAGGAAGCGCATTCGGGTAACGATAAGGTCGCCAAATGCTGAGGCGGTGGCATACCTCCCACCACCCCCTTTTGGAAATTTCTTTAGTTTTTTTTATTATTATACTTTTATTATCAAAATCAATTGTTAGATGAGTTGTTAATGGTATAGTATAATAGATCTTGTGGTGGTGAAGCTGGGTATAATGGGGTAATCTGTAACCTAATACTTTTGGGGTAACTCCTCACCTTTCGTCTTATTGCGTTGTTATGGCCCTTTTTCAGATAATTTCAACTACAAAATTTCTTTAATTTATTTCTGCTTAAAAAGTATGTTATCTGCTACTGCAATGCACTCAATAGGCCCCACAGGGTGAGCCGCGAATCGCATCGTACATAATATTAAGGAAAACTGGCTTATCGTTTTTAGAGTTCTATAAAAATAAAATTATCCTTTTTTCCATCCATACCTCAAGATGCTCAAGATAGTAAATGAATAAATTTCTTAACTGTTATTCTTTTCAAACTTTTGTCAATCATCCAATTCACGAAACCCACCCAATCACATTAGATTTCCACTGAGAGTTTTCCAAGACAATTCAAATGTCGGTTTTCCTCATATGGAGGGAAAGTCAAGAAGATGCCTCCATTCTTATACTTCCTCATCTTTCTTTTTTCTGATCTGATCATCCGCAGTAGAGAGAAAGAGGTGAACATTTCCACTTTGACATTGGCAAGAAAAAGGATATGTGGCGGAGAAAAGAGAAAAATTCTTGTGTGTGTGCTCAGCCAAGGAGGAACGGAAAGAATGCAATTTTTGTGTGCATCCTCCCGCGCCACCCTTTTCTCGAGACGGAAAATTCTCCGGTGTGGAGCAGTCCTCTCCCCCGCCACTTTTCACATATGTGAAAACTCGTATGTGAGGCGGTGTGTGGGTGGGAAAAGAATGTCGTTGCAATTCGTCGAATCCGCCACTGACGGGGCCTTCTAAGGAAAAACTTTCTGCAAAAGTAGTTTTGCGGAACACCGTCAAGGCGACGGTTTACAAGTCTGGCATTTTTCTTGGGTCTCCACCTTCTTATGCCTTTTTTCTCTCGTACAGTGACTCTTAGAACGCAGATGGGCTCTCTCGGGAGCCCAGACCAGAGTTGTCTTAGAGACTTATAAGTCTGTCCAAGTCGCGATAATGTCGAAAAGTTCACAGTTAACCGCTTAATGTGAACAGTGACCTAGATGGAGGCACCATCATTGGCGCCAATGTAACTTCGAGGACAGAATTAGTGCCCCCGTCTCCGCGCGAGGTGCTAACGGGTGGAAAATGAATGGAAATTTCAGTGAGGCCGCATGCCATGTCAAAGTGTCTCATGAGGATAATCAGGGCTGCAATGGTGGTAGTGAAAGTGCTTTGGTATGCTCGATGGATCGCGAGAGGGGATGCCAGGTGAAACTGGAGAGCAAAAGTGAAAATGTCTCTGGTGAGCATTTCGCCCTCAATCTCGGTGACGGTGTGTCTGACGGGAATTTTACCGAAGTCAATTACTGGGCGTACAACAACAACTTCCTCTTTCCACCTCACATCTACAAGAGACTCTTCGAACAGGCGATATTTCACAAACGGAACTATCTGCCCACAAAATTAGAGGTGAAAAAAACCGCGCACTTCCCACTCCAACGGTCAAAACTAGGGGAGGGGGAGATTGTTGATTTTCAGTTTCAGGGGAAGTTTTCTTCGTTTCATCTATGAAGAACAATGAGAATTCAAGAAAGACTCGGTTTATCAGAATAATTAAATCTTAGAAGATTCCATTGAAAGATTATACTTGTATGATAATGAAACAAGAGAATATATTTTGAATAAATTGCAATTAAGCAATTAGGATCTCTAGGAATCTATACATCAAACGAAAACTAATATTTTTATAAAAATGTTCACTTACATAGGTATAGACATTATATACACTTAACATTGATTTATAAAAATTATTATTGCTTCACTCTGACAGAACTGTTTGCACTATTGATGTTTATTCTGTCTTCATTCCTATGTCATCAAAACTTTTTGATTTAAATTGTAATGTTTTCAAAACCAAAATCATGTCTTTACAGAAACCATTTCATTGGGAAAGTGTTCAAGGAGATTTTTCCCAAGCAGGAAATTGTGCTGAAAAATGTGAAACTGAATCTCGAAGAGGTGAAGATCATAAGGTATTTTCCTCCTCGTTGAACCCTACAATGTCTCAAATGCCCAATCAAGAATGTGGGATTCATCACATGTGGAACCGAGGCGATTTGGTAAGTGTTAAGAAAATTGTCAAATTGTCAAAAAATTGTCATTATCAAAGCTCCATTTTTTGGAAAGCAATTCAGTGAATTTCAGTTTAAGCAATACTCTTCGGTGGTTGGGCGAGTACTAGAGTTACCTAGAAGGCCCGGAGGCTGTCTCAATATTAAATTTTGTACGTTATACTCGTCCCATTGCACAGTCACCAGGTGATTCTGAAAGGGTTATGCGCTTGGAAAAACCCCATTATGGGAAGGGAAATTTTTTTACCACTTCGGGATGCTGGAAAAAAATCTCTCGCGTTTTTTCCTCTCCGTGAAAAAAAATCATCTGCATATTATTAACATGCGCAGTTGAGATTTTGTTAGACTAAAGCGATAAAATGATATTTTACTCCAAGTAATTTTTTTGGTGTATAGGACGTTTTTTTGAACAGTCGCTCGGATGTGGAACAACAAAAGATTCAATTGAATTTTTTACATATTTCCCATGGAGTGTGTAAAAAAACAGGATCTTTTCCCGCCAAATGCATAATGATTTAGTATTTGCATAGCAATCAAAACGGCAACTGACTTACAACAATAATATGAAATTAACGAGATTAAAATGTACTGGCGAATCTCATGCAGAAAAAGCTTGAGGAGTGACGAGGAGGCAAATGAAATCAGGGGTGGTATAGTGTTATAATCTCACAATTAAAGTGTATAGGCCTATTAATCACAGAGTATTCTATTGGAATCGTTGGAAGAAGTAAAAAATAATGTAGAAAAAAACCCCTTCTAAGAGAAAGTGAGGGAAAACGAGTAGATTATATTGAAAAACGCTTCTTTTACATAGTTTGATCCAATCCCAAAAATTTGACAACCAATCGCAAGAAATCATAAGTGACGCAAATGTGCCAATTGGCAAAAAGTAAAGTCCTCACATAAAGAAAAGGTGTTCTCTCTCCTTTACATAATCCACAAGTGGTTATTTGCCTTTGCGACTACATAATTTCTATGTGGAATTGTTGTAAACACAGTGTCTCAAACCCCTCGCAGGAAAGTAACTGTGGAGCCTGAGGAAAGGAAAAGGGGTTGTTCCCACTCGCCTTTTGCAATGTCGGCAAAATATTTTCCATTCACTGCAATTCATGTGCAACCCCATACTCGATTCTTCTAATCGGTAAATATGCGTAGGGTGATGTCATGCAAGGAAAGGGTTGTGATTTTCTTTGGCACCCCAAAGACCCATTTTGCATAGAAATTGGGTGTTATGTTAGACGGGGTGAAGAGTCATGTGAGATTGTTTGCCTGAATATATCTTTTGCAAATACGAGAACCACCGAAATTTATTAACTGCAATTTCGTATGCATGAACACATCCTCAATTGAGGCTTCCCTTTGAGTGTCGTGAGACGGTGATGTATGTAGAGAATTGGAAGACTAAATGGAGTTATTGATTGATTTTCAATCAGTGTCAAGAGTTGGAAGAATAGTTAATTGAATTGTTGCTCAGACGATACCCTTTCTTCTGTCATGCTTCACATTACATATTTTGTACGGTTACTAAAAGGGAGTGAATTTCTGAATTTCTACTGTGCCATCACTGCAAAATTCTGTTGCAAAACAATTTTGCAGATATAGATGTAGGATAATTTTTCACCATTGGCATAGGAGATAATTGAGGTGATGTCTCATCCAAGTAACATGTAAATTAATTGATTTTTTCACACGTGATAACTGATCCGGAAGAAAGTGGATTAGAGGAATAAATTAAGGAAAACTGCTATACATGAGTGGCATAATCATACCCTGCGGCCCATTGGGTGGTCGATAATACCAAGAGGTGTATTTTTCACACACCGAGAGGGTTGAGAGACACGGAAAATATTTGAATAATCAGCATTTTCCCTGCCAGGAATTTTTTTTAGTTCCATCTCAAAACTCTTTCAGGAAAAACACAATCGCTTGAAAACTTTGACGGTTAAACATCTTCCGTGGCAAAAAAGTCGTTACTATCCTTCCTCAGTCTGTGGTATAAAAAACATATCCCTTGCAAGAAAAATGTTATGCTGAAAAAAAGTTCAACTTAAACATATTTTTTCTCCCAGATGACAGAGGAGAACTTAAAAAAACGAATATGTAAATTTAAATTAAGGGATGAACGAAAAAAAAGCATGAGACTGAAATAAATTTTATTCACGGGAAGCTTAAAAAAAAACTTTTTTATGCTTGTGACTCTAGGAGAAAGTAAAACAGTCGTTATATGACATTTTCTGAATTAAAATTAATTTTGTCATTTAAATAAATCATTAGATGCTATACATTTTTTAAGCCAATTTAAATGATTATTCTTTTAAATTCAATTTTAAAACCATTTCGGTAAATGATTAACTTTTTATTTAAACCTATTACTAATTTTGACTCACTCCGTGATCTTCGTGATGAACTATATGATGTAGCTTAAAAATATTTCAATTAAAAGTTTATTTAGTTGTGTTTTACTATAGAAAATTTGATATAAAAAAATGTCCAATTTTCACTCGAATAGAGTTTTTAAAAAAATGTGAATTTCCTTAGTATAGAAAAGCAAAAAATAAAAATTTACAACAAATTCCACGTAACCTACCACAAAAATAACCAAAACAGAAATTGCTTCTAATGACAGCAACGACAATTTACTTTACTGGAAAAAGTTTCGTCATAATTACTTCAATTGAAATACTTAGTGAAATCTGTAAGAACTAAACTAAAAATTTAAAGCAATTTGAGTGAAATTCGGCAAAAAAATCCATTTTCATTCATTTCTCTGAGATGACATATACATAGGTAGTACCAGTGAGCATCATCATGATGATATATGACCAGAATCCCTTGAAGCATTTTGGGCGAGTGAGAGAGCGCCAAAGAAAAAGAGGTGAAACAATGTGAAAAAATTCCCAGAGTTGTCTCTCTGGTGTGCAACTAGAAAAACTTGATTATGCAAATGAATTGTTTCACATTACCATCTTTTTTTCTATACACTCTTGGACTGATTCGCCGTGAAGATGATGAAGAGACTGAAGCAAAAAGCGGGCCAGAGCGTCCCCGTGAACCGCGATCATCCCTGCGCGTCCCCCTCTTTTTTGTCTAGCCGTGCACACCTTTTGTGAAAAATGTTCGTGTGAGATATTTTGGGTACACAAAACTCTTTCTCTTTTTGTCTTCTACCACTTCTTCCACGACTAATTCCTACCCTTTTCTTTTGTACAATTTCGCTGGCAATATATTGCATTTGTTCTCGCCAAGCACTCAATGCCCATCGCATGAGCCTTCGTATGCAGATCAGGGATGATACGACATAACCACCACATCACGGATTTTTTTTTCACATCTAGCCCATGGAGGGATGAAAAAAACGAGAGAGAGGAAGGATAAGTGAAATTTACTATGTATAGCATTTCTTTTCCACCACAGACTTGCTCTCTATGGGAACCGGCAAAGAGAAATAATAATACGCGCATATAAAATTATATGTTATGTCTCATTGCTGGAGAAGAAGAAAAAACGTGACGCGGATTGTTAAGTACGCAAAATTCTTGATATTTCCTGGGTACTATATCTGCAATAAGTGGAGTGACAAATGTTTTCAGTGAGAACCAATGATAAGGCCTGAAACCTTTACCTGCATAGAGGTGTGAAAAATGGTCCATTAGTGCTTCAATTGCACTCAATGTATCAAATATAATCGAGACAATCCGATCACGACAATTTATGCATGCAAATGAGATGGTTAAGGAGACGAATAAACCTTTTCACTTCAATAGGATGCTATTGATGATTGTGTGAAAGGTACACAGAAGGAATATAAAATAAATAAACCATTTCAATTTCTCTCCTGGTGTTCCGACCGACCCTCCTGGAAGGAATTGTCGAGAATTCCATAAGATAAACATTTTATGCAAATTAATTAGGCACATTTCAATTCTTTGACACCGAAGACACGATACTCTTTGGAGTTATAAAATGATTTCTGCACCTTTTCTGAATCGAAAGTCATTAGGGATGTTATTTTCATGGGATGTCATCTCTTCTGTATCTATCTTTTATCATATTTTATCAATTAATCAGGGAGGAGAAAGGGTGTTTCCCGCATTGATGAGACTCTGGATGCCGTGGCATGAAAGAGTGTTTTCTCACAAAAGAGCCCCCGAAGACTTTCTCGGGATGCATCTTATGACACTAAAATATTCACTGCACATCTCATTCATCATTAATAATGTCAATATATAAGTAAACAGTGCTCCTTCGTTCCGGATTCCTATAGATATGACGCTGTATTCCTCACAGCATCGGAATAAACCATAACTGTCGCATATAAGATCCATTCACACACAACTTGAATCGCATGAGAAGTGTACTTTGCATCTAATTAAACTCTTTCACCATCTCTTCAATGGGATGTACATATATGGGGCAAAAAAGGATATGCGGTAAGACACAGGCCTTAGGATAAAAAAGGAGACCCGCGATTTTTTTCTCACAGTCCTGCGATTCATCCCCGGGAGCAGGAATTCACCACGGAGAAGAACAATCAACCCTATGGACGAGGAAAAAAAAGTGCCAGAGAAGAATACTAAAGAGTTTGTCGCGATCGCGAGGATCCCACAGATACAATGAATGGTTGTATGAGAGAGAAAGGTGTCCCATCTGCATATACCCAAAAGCGCGTAAATAGATTAGTTGCTTGAGAGAGGCAAAAATGCAAAAGGAAGAGACTCTCGACTGTTTTGCATACGGAAACATGAGGTGAATGGGAAATGCAGTTGAGAAAGGGGTGTCGAGAAAACAATCTTTATAGGTCCTGGGTATATATAGTAATTCCGTGAAATGACAAGAATCACGTATTTGGGTAATTAGGTGAAGGGATGCAACAATAGGGGACTTTGTTCTATCAATTCATCATATGCATTCCACATCTCACCATCCATGGGAGTTTTCAATCTGGAGGAAACCAAGGATGGAAAGTTGTTAATTAAAACCGTGACACATGGCATCTGTCGCTTGGCAAGTGGGATGCAAGAAAACGCGGGAAACGTGTGAAAGTGATGCGTGTTTTATGGACATTCTCTCGAGTTATCTTGCTCGATTTACTGATTGTGACTGAAATGGAAGTTGATGTGCTACATGCGGTGATGTGATCTAAGAAATATAATTGACAATTTTCCATTACACTTGATCAACTGATAGGTGTTGGAGTCCTCTTTTGCTTCAATTAAAAAAATTAAGATTCTTAAACATTTCTAAATTTCAAAAGGGATTTGAAGGTGCAAAAATTTAAGAGGCAAAGGGGCAAAACGGAGACATTGAGCTTTTATTCAGACATGGGGATTTGGACATAGATATTTTAATATTATTATAATTATAATTTAAAATAATTTACTGTCAGGATTACTCAAAGTTAGGAAAGTTCCCCAATCGCATGCAAACTTCAGCAAATTTGATGAAACTTGAAGGAATTGTCAGAAATTCAAATATCCATGGCGTGCAAATCAAGAAATTCAGACACTGACAATTGCCTGGAAATTGAGAAAAATGGCTATAAAGCATGATATTTCTATATAGGCCTCTCAAAAGACACCCCCACAAAAGCCCAGTGTATTCCCGTGTATTCCGCGTGAATGACAAGAAATCGATCAATTTTGGGTGTCTGTTGCCAAAATGGGGGACTCGCGAGATCAAACAGCACAAGACTTCATGGTGCTATTATACATCTGACTTAGCATTCGGAATGTCTTTGGGTCGGGTCAGGGTTGTTTGCCGAATCCACCCCGGCATGTGGGGACGTTGGGAGAATGCTGAGAATGCCGGGGCGCATAAAAAAGCGGATGGCCCTATGTGGGGGATGTGTATGTGAGAGAGAGAGAAAGTTGGGCCAAAAGGAAAAAAAAAGAACTCGATGGAAGTACAAAAATGGGGAAAACTCGCGCCCAATAAAAAATGCTTGGAGAGAACTGATTGAAAAATCAATAGAGGCAGACATGTGCGACAAGGATTTTGCACTGGAGAGGAACATACAGGGCTGAAGCATCTTTCTCACACTCGTTGGCGAAGCAGGAAAAAAATCCACTATCAAGGAGGGTGTGTGTGTGGAACACCCAGAAAACAAGCAGCCATCCTCCGCATGCCCTATTGTAGCCCAGCGGAAAATGAAATTATACTAAAATGGAAATTGGAATCTTCAATTACACCAACATTCTCGGATGTGGGAAGAAATCACTTCCGAATCAATAGAAATGGGGGATGCTATGTAAAAGCCGTGAACACTGCCTGAACCCATTAACCTTTCTCACGTCTCACTTTCCTCTACTTTCACATTCTCCACCTCCGTAAGGGAGTTTTTTGTGTGTCTGTTTCTCTGTTTTTATGCCCTTCTATCGTCCCTCTTCCAGCCACTTCATCTGGCAGATATAGTGCCCGCACAAAAAAACCCTCCTCCGAGACTAGGTCAGGTTCTAAACGTAAAATACTCGCACCTATCGGTGTTAAATCACTTTCTACGGTGGCATAAATGTTTCTTATTGTGTCACTCTGGAGGGATTCAGAGGCACACATAAAAAACTAGTTGAGAAAATACTCCAAATGGTGTATGAGAGGACCTACAAAAAATATAAGGGAATGAGCAGGAGGATCATGAGAAAAAACGTCCTCTTCCGAGTGAGGGAGAGATGAGTTCAATACCCTGTCTGATACTCCTTTTACCCCCAAGACGGAACACAGACTGTAACAGTGGAACTGCAGTTTTAGAAGATTTTACATATAATATTTAGATCATGTCACCTAAAAAGAGTGAAATCACTCATTGTATTGTTATAAATATCAATATCCTAATACATAAAGCCAAGTGTGCATATCTGAATTGGCCTGATCACCCCCAAACCATTAAATCTCGACCGGACGTGACTCCAGGAGTCCGAAAATACCCATCTCCAAAATGTTTGTCTGTCTGTCTGTCTGTCT
>CAKKOB020000298.1:539-36940 GCA_918844115.2 Phlebotomus perniciosus | reverse complement strand
AGCCCATCACGGTTAGGCGTACTGCTATTTAGTAAAATTTTTCAAAAAGTATCACGAGTTGTGGTTGATGCCGTTAGCACGTTTGCCGTACTGCTATTTAGTAAAAATTGATGTATAGTAGTACGCTTTTCTCTGTGTGTACACAATCCACAAACCACGCAAAGAGAGGCGCGAAGCGCCTCGTTACATATAAATATAAAATAATAAGTGCAAGTTGCATTTTCACTGTCACACTCTCTGGTTAGTGAGGGAGAATCTGGAGAAATGTACTAATTTATGTCTCGTAGTGTTATTTGTTTGGTAACATAAAAACATGAGGAAAAAATTTGAATATATGAAGAACAGCCGTCAACATTTCCCCCTCGCTGTCTCTCATCAGAAGAATCCTGGAGGAATCGCGGTGGGAAAAAATTGAAGAAGGATGTCCCGCCATGTCTTTCTAAGAAACACATGTTGCATGCGACTGTCTCATTTTATTTTTTTTCTGCATGTTGAGAGTATAAAATACTAAAATCTTCAAACAGAGTGCATGTATTCAAATCGAATCTCTCACGGAAAAGTATAACGATAAAATCTCGCGAGATGAGACTTCCTACACATCCCTCATCCCAATCCCTGATTTATGGTCAATCATTCATAGCAGAGCGAGTTGGGGTGTTTAAAATCGAGGGATCGACCTAACAGGTGGCTCATACACTTCCTCCCATTAAGGTCAGTTCTTGTGTGTGGGAACTTGGGGGAATTTTAAGAAAAGAGGTTCAATGTCTTGATGGAAAACGTGATTCTCAGAAAAATATCCACCCTTTAACAAGTTTTCATAAATTAAAATTTTAAGGGGTGAACCAAGAAGGACAAAATCAAGCCAATATTTCATAACTGACAGAGACAAAGTCTTATTTTCTTGCGTAATCCAACCTCTCTTGAATCTCTGAGTTGTGGTATATACTTTTTCAAATATCTTAAAAGTAGCTAAAAGTCTCATTAAATTGCGAGGGAGTCGAGCGTGTGAAAGTGTTTTCTGTGACAGATGAGAGCCATGGAAAAGGGGTGATAAAATTCATCTTTACTCCCTAAAGACTTTTATGTTGACTCTCGACTGTACACTTGAAAAGTCGAGAGAGACGCGGCCAGAAAAAAAGATTCCATCTGTGTCGCTTTTCACAATTGAGTAAATATCGTATTTATATCAAATTTCTCTCATCTTGGCTCTCTGGATTAAATTTCATAAAGTTGTTGCCCGTGGGGATGAAAAGATTTTTATGAAAATGTGTTTTTTTTTTCACAAGGACAAATCGAATCCCTGGCGTGAGATTGTTCTGGGAAAGATACACAATTTTCTCTAAATTCCTACACGACCGGGGATGAGCTCTCGTCTCAGGATAGAGTGGTATGGGAGCCCATCAACTTTCCAAATTTTCCTGGAATTCTGTAGTGTCTCCGGCACGGAGAAGCTCTCCAGCGAGACGGTTGTTATAGGGACGCGAGATCCCTGAAAGGTGATTTCTTTTTTCTCTTGGAGGGCATCAGGGTTGGAGAAGCCTCCAAGAAGCGATATAATATTCTCCTCTTGTTTGCAATCTCAGCTGAAAGACGATACAATCTGTCCCTAGAATATATATACAAGTTGTTTTCTCTTGACTTGAGTCCAAGTGAAGAAATCATAATCTATGTGCGCAGCATTTTTTATATGAAATCAATTTGGCCTCGACCTTGATGTTTATAATTTTGAGAATTGATTCGAAAGCATTTATAGATATATTGAGAAAGGAGGATGTTCACAATAGTTCTTCAGCCAATTAGTTACACAGTTCGCACAATTCATATCTCTTTTTATCGTTTTTAGGAGTGACAAAAAATAAGAAATTGAGGTCCTGAATAAGATGTTATTCATAAAAGATTTCCTTCATTCTACACTCTTTTGGCCATTTATAAAACTATCATGCGTGGCTGTTCTCCAACTATCGCTATTTTTATGAAAACACTATTTATGAGAACCTCTCATCTTTGAAAATCTAACATTAAAGTAGATAAAAAAAATATTTATATTTTTTTTTTATTAACGACACCCGCAGAATAGTTTCCTAGGGATGGAAAATTACTGATGATGTGAGCAACAAAAGCTCCATAGTGGATGATGTTCAGTGTGTAAATTACGTGGTAATCAATCAACGAAGAAAAATTCTTTAATTATTGTTTCAAAAAGTATCGTGATGACGCCCAAAAGTAATTTTGTGAATGCGACCCAACCGAGGCTTGAGTGCCTGGTACTGGGAGTGTGGTAAAAAAAATGTTAATTCAGAAAATGTGTGTCCGTGTGTGCGCAGCTTCAGTATTAAGTGACTAATGAAGGCCAGAGGGGGACACCGCAGAGTTGCCTGAAACACCATGAATCCGGGCATTCTGAGAAAACCACAGCGCGAAGAGAGAAAGATCCATCAAAACAAGATGTAACCTTGACTATTTTGATCTTTTCCTCAACACACATTGGCTGCCATGAAGCACTCTTCCACAATCTTCAGCGCGGACCTCTCACGAGAGGCGCACAACAATTGTTCGCAGGCAACACCACCGGGACCATAGAGTTGGAGATCAATCGATGGCACTTGTGGCAGAGATCTCGCCACTGAGCCGGTGAGTCGCCGCGTGATCGTGCCTGTGAACTCATTTTGGGGAGTGGATTCTCATATTTGGCACTCTATTGAAAATCACTGACTTGCACATTGTCTGGGGCCCCCACTCGATGGAGCACTCAAGCAACACGCGTCCCATTATTTGGCGCAATTTTGCGACATGTAAACCTTGAACTTGGCTTCAAGGTGCGCTCATTGTTAACCATCGACACAATCTAAGTCCAACACATCTTCCAGTGTCTGGAGAGTCGTTGGACGACTAGGAAATTATTAGATTCCTGGAAGAATTATTGCCACGTACCTATGTAGTATACATATACTTCATTTCTATACCTATACAGAAATGAGACTTGTGAGAATGTCTCTAAGAATATCTAATCAATAACTTTTTCCATAACAATAAGAACCCTTAATATTTACTTTCTTTTCCGCTTTAATGAATTTCTTAAATTGAATCCAGAAGATTATAAGTAATCTACTTTAGAAATTATTATTTTGAATCAAAAGATTCTGTCTTGAATCAAGAAAGTTTTTCAACATATAACTCGTAAAGTAAATACATAAAATATTACTAATTGAAATTGCGTCGCTCTCCTCTATTAAAAATTCTTATTTATTTTATTTTTGACTCAAATTTTATTCCATCAAATTTTGATATTGAATAAGATAATATGCAAACATATTGTGTAACATTATTAGGAATAAATTATTAATTAGCAGAATATTAAAGATTGTGATTTTTGATAACGAGTCCCTATGATTCTTCCTACAGAATCCATAAGAATCGATTTGTTTATAAAAGCTGTTTGATGGGGAACTTGACCTCTGCGTGAGGAACTTGAAAGAATTCACCAAAAATTCGCTACAAGATCAAACTGAAATTCACTGTAAAATTAAATTAATGCAATTATTCGGTTAGAATGCGATTGTCTCTCTGGCTAATTAATTTGTGATTTCAGGGTAAATTACGAGCAGAGCACGGAAGCAGCAATGAATTGACACGGAAAGGTAAGTCAATCGATTGCCTTACGGCCAAAGACAAGCCCGGGTTATAGTAATCCTGGCCAAAGAAGAGATGCGCCAGAGACGCGGGATCTAATTCGCACAGAGGCCCCGCTTCATGCACAAAAACCCTGCGACATGGTGAGCACCTTGCTCGGTGGAACACACATTTTCATGTCTCTGGCAATCTTGTTCAGTTATAAATCGCGTAGCAATATCTGGCGAAAAATACACCCATTGATTGCGGTGATGTCGTGTAAATTGAGTTTCTCTCTGGCGATCGCGTCGTTACAATTGCGGATATCAGGGAAGTTGGGCCAAGACGCGGAGAGACATCTTCTTCCCGCGCAATTTGAAACAAAATTGCCGCCTTCATGTTTTTCCAAGCATTATTATACACGGTCCTCGGTATTACTCAAACTCTGATCTTTATCGGATATTCTGTTCCACCAGCAAAATACAACCAAAGGTCGCATACGAAATTGCTGTGAATTCGTTGGAGAAGCCATGGAGATTCCTCTTCATTGTGTACACAATTTTTCTACATCAAAAAGAGTGATCAAATCCGCCAAAGAATTAACCATTTGCCTTCATCTCCTCCAGCCTCTCTGCCCTCCACGGGAATTGTCTCTCTCTCTCTTCTATCATTGGGGATTTTGTATTATTGAGATGCGACGCCAAACAAATTTTCTGTGCCGAGTCTGGAGACACGGTGAGGTGAGATGCGAAGAGTGAGGCAAAGAAGTTTATTGAGCACAATTTTGTGGTGCTATATAATTGCTATTGAAAACCACTTGTCATTTTTCGTCAAGAAATCACGCCTCACTCAGCAGTATTCTTTGATGCTTTTAGTGCCCACAAAGCCAACACACAAGGTCTTTTATAGGACAAACTCAACCTGACTCCACTGACTATCATTAATTTTCATTTTTGACTGACCTCTAATCTCACCTGTAAATCTGGCCCCTCGCTGCAAATGCCTCCTCTCGCCAACAAACTCTCCTCATGGATTTGCACTTGTAAGTATTCTTGAGCGAAAGGAGGAAATCAAGGGGTCCCTTGCTGAGAGTTAAAATTTCAACATATATAACATTTGAAATTATCAGTTGCCTATTAATAAATAAAGTTATCCAATTTTCGATAATTAATAGGTATTATAGATTTTGCTATTAATTTTACTATAAAAGGAGTACCTTAGCTTTAAAAATTTATTCTTGTTAACAGAAGTGCAATTTTTGTTAACAATACCAAAGGTATTTTCACACATAAAGTTCTTAAAATATGTTTCAAAAATGAAAAATTCACAAATAATTATAAACAGAGATTTATTTTCTTCTTTTGTTAAATCTCTTGGCTCAAACACCCCTCGATCTAATCCATATGACGTCAAATCATGACCCGCGGTGGGTGGTAACAGTTGACTTTTAAGTCGTAAAATCGTGAGTGAAGGACTATCAGACTTGTCCGCAAAAGTGATTATGGATATCGGACTAAAATACAAGGGGACACTCCAGAAAATTCTTGGACAAACAATTTTGGACGCACTTATCGTAATTGCAGGTGTTAAAACGGGTTCCCTGCTTAAGTCACTTTCGCATATAATTGTGAGGAAATCGACGTTTTGAAAAAATGCTAATTTCTTTCATCCAGCGAAACATATTACATCATTCATTCTCCTCAAAAATTATGGTAATTAGAGGCAGGGTGACTAATAAAATATTTCATGCCATACAATTTTTCGAGGCTTTCCACCGTGGCCGGGCCAGAGAGAATGAGAAGGCAGTGAGGTATGAGATATCGGATAATTGAATCGTGATGCATTGGTTTTGAGCGGCTAATTTTCTCAAGATAGAGATCACCCGGTGAGCTTCACTGTTGTTGGTAGCGAATAGCACTTACAGAAATTGAAGTGGTCTCCTTAAAATATTTTCTCACTGACCTTGCCACCATCAAGAACCACGTCTTTCTCACATGGCGAAAAACAAGCATAAAGCCACACGGTAATTTTCGTCTCATGATCACTCTTTTGCACCCAAAGAGATCCCTCAGACTTGTGTCTCCACCGTCACGCTTGCCGAAAAAATGCCCTCCTGAAAAAAAGTGAACAACGTATTTGACTAATTGAAAAATCAGGACTGGATTTGTTCACTCTGCAATCATCTGTAAATGCTCTATTATATTTCCATAATTATTGATCTGCATTTTTGTTTTCGGCACAAAAGGAAACCAAATCACTATGTCAATTTTTTCTTGCCCAACTCTATACCGTGTTTAACATTAATGTCGTGTACATGTGTTGTTTTTCATGATTGATTATAAGTCTGTACAGCGAAACAAGCTCGAGATGGTATTTAAAAAGTCGATCGATTAGTTTTGCGCCTGAGGAGCTCGCTGTTAAATTTTTCAAACAATCAAATGAAGACGGAATCTTACAAAAGTGATTGAGGAGAAGACATACCACACTAAGTGGATAAATGTTTTATAGATAATGGGATTCTAAAGTTTGTCAAAGTAAAATTGGTACTAAATTTTAACTGATAAATATGGAAACTCGGGTTCTTATTAATACGGTTTGTTTGGAGTAAAGACAATAAATTTGATAACGAATCTATAAATTAGCAAATTTAAAACGATTCTATATATAACTCCAAGACTTTAATAAAAATTTTACATTAAAACAACAAAAAACACACTTGCTTCGAGTTTCTTAGGACACATTCCTTTAAAATAGCCTGAAACAAGTAAATTGCTATCTTGTACGATTGCATTAGCTGTAACCTTCACATGTACACACAGGAATAAGCAGTTAAAAGGTATGAGAAGAAAGGCATTTTGGAATACATTTCCTCTACATTTGGAGCTCAATTGATAGAGTCTTTTCGCGATGGGAAATTGTCTGTGGCCACGATCACAATATTGTTGGGATCGCATGTTTTACCAAATCCTATGTGCATTTCACGCCATTAATTCTCAATAAATCAATATTGGTGGCTGTCTGAAAATCACTGTAACCTTTCGATCACCTGCCAAACGGTCTCTCCCGAGTTTAGGCCACAGACAAAATGCTGAAGTCCTTGAATTTGGCAACTCATAAATCTAATGGAGACCCCATGCTCCGTACACACTGTATACCCAAATAATGATTTCCGTAACGAAAATTACTTAATCACACGCTGCGGGCAATTATATTGAGATGGTGTTTCTTTTTTTTCACCTTCCCACGTTAGATGATGATCAGGGTGATCATCACATGACCAACACTATATACCCGGGCACGGCAATGCGATCCGCAAGCGTACTGAGCAGGAGCATGTCACCGCAGCACGGACATGCCGGACCACCGGCAGCCAATGGATCACATTTACTAGGTCCGCCACAGCCACTGGACGCCACAAAAATCGGATCGAATTTGCAAAATGGTCCATTGGTCGGTGGCCGAAAATATCACTGCAAAATCTGCTCTCAGGTGAGTGAAATTCTATTTGCCATGTGTCTTGTAACACGATCATCGGCCTATTGGCGGGATTTCAACCCTTTTTTATACGCTTCCAACTCGACACAATGCATTTATCAATCGGAGTGAAATTATAAATCGCAAAATTACACAAAAGCCACGCGCTCATCTTTGAGTGAAAAGAGCCTCGGATAAATGCCAAGAAGATTGAGGATGATATCTAACAAACCGATCACACCTCAAGAATCACCAATTCTGTGCCACATAAAAACCTATATCGAACCTTATCCGATTTCTCCGATAGCACAATGAGCACACCCCAAGTTTGTGAAAAAAAGGGTTTTGTTCCGGGCCTTTTTGAAATGCCACCCCAATCAATTGCTTTCTCATTTTCCAAGTGTTACCCGTCTCCGGAGACGCAAATGGGTGTCCCGAAAGGGGTTTGGCCCATTGTTCACATGGAATAGAGATAGACGAGGAAGACAATCCTTGTACTCTCTCTCTGAAAGGGTCTTGACAAAAGACATCACACAAGAGCCAGATGATTTAGGAGCTCAAATCAATTTCACAAGGAGATTGAGCAAACCCCTATACCGTGTGATCTTCATTCGATCGCATTTCGATTATTGAGAAAGCGATTTAATGCCTTATCTTCCTATTGAATTAAGAGAATGCCCCATCTAATGATGTCTAATTTATAGCTGAGCATTTATCTCACAAATTCAAAGTGATGCTCGAAGGTGATCTCTCGTGAGAAGCACAGGCAGAAAATTTGCCAAGTAGCGCTGATTTCATAAACACCGGAAATAGAATCTCCGGAAAACAGGTTTCGGTTGGCAATTTATCACAAAACACACTTACCGGACGGCCTGTATTGTGCTATCGTCGTTTTCCGTGTGATCGCTCTCGATCATGCAAAATGGGACGGAATAAGACATAGAAGAGGTTCTCTTTTGGGATCTTGTGAAGAAGGAAGAGAAGTATATAGCGTAAAAAATATGCTGTGAATGATGTTTTTGCATCCAATGTCCCTTTTGTGCTCAGCGATCTTGGGATTGTTTTTCACTCGTCCCCTGCTTTGGGTATTTACTTGCATCTTCCGACCATAAATTGCGCACAAACGTGCGAGACTGGAGGCCCGCAGGGTCTCCCTTTGGCAAATAGTACAAGACCTGTGCTGGCGGTCTGGCGTGTTAGGTGGCTGCCGATGGGCGACACAATGTGGCCAACATTCACTATCGCACTCTGTGTCACCCAGAAGTTCTCCGATATCGCCCAAGATAAACCGACCCTCACCAGCCAAGAGCGAGATCCGATCTTACCAGGCAATAATCGATCGCACAATTGGATACATATCCCAACAATGCCCCCACATGAGATAAATTGAAACGGTTGCCAATATGTAATCCAATCTGTTAAATTTTTCATCTTGCAATTGCCGCCAATCGAGCAGAGCTACGATATATAGTGAAAAGTCTCAATAGATTGGAGGTTTTCAATGATGATCCGATGAGTGTCTATCTCATTTCATTTTGAATATCATTGGCGGTGTATTTACTCACCGGCAACTTTTCGCATCTCATTCCAAATTCAAAAAAGATCCCAAGTATTCTTCAGATTTTTCCGCCATTTTATTGCTATACAGCTTAATCTTTCTCGTTTCTCAATGATATTCCATCATATCATGTTCCTGTCATGAGTCAAGCGTGAAAGAGAGATTGAGAAAAAAAATTGTGTTAAATCTCTCTTAGATGGCCACCTATGGAAATACCATCCAATAGCGTATTTTATAATTAAGAGCCATCCATTCCGTGTAATTCCATCCCACTAATATTTTACAATATTTCGCTAAAGTGATTCCTAACGTTATTTTCCTTGCTCAATTTAAAGAGATGGTTTGTTCTTTTCTATTGAATAAAAAGCGGTTCTTAAATGTTATTCTAAAAATTGTAGAAAAAATACAAAATTAAGAAAAATTAAAATCATACTATAAGATTGCTTTTATACATCAACTGCATTTTTATTATATTTTTTCTAACGTTATAAATCTTTGTTTGGATATTACTCGTACCCCCCCCCCTTGTTGGCAATGAAAATGAACCCTAAAAAGCCTTTAAAATAGTTAAGTTACTTCAAAATACATAAGAGACCAAGTATGGGAATACAGAAAAAAATATATGCCACGTGGATAAATTCAAGGTAATACAGTTAATACAAGCAAACAAAAACGATGTCTTGCAAATTATTTGTAGTCCCAGTACGATGCTTTTCGAATATATCTTCCCTGATCTCATGATACTGAGAATTGGAAAGCCTGACTGATTCCTCCTCACATAAAATTTAGAAAACACGACAATGAATTCTCCTTGAAGCTATCACTCACGAAGATAATACAATGTGACACTCAAATTTCCGAGGGAGACGGCGACACATGAAAAAAATGAGCTATGATGTTTTTCTAAAATGTAACACTATATTCAAATATTGCTAAAGAGCCTCAACCCGTTTTCTGATGTGAAAAAGAACACCACAGACAGATTTTGAAAGAAAATCAGTCCCAGATGTCGGTTCAATCACGTTTTTTGTCTTTTTATTCCTTTGCATGGTCGTTTTTGTGCCTGAGCATCGATCGATGGTGTTTTTTTTTATATTCACGTCCCTGTTTAAATACTTTCCCTGTCATCGGAGGTCTCGATAAATGAACCTGTTCTTGAAATTCCTTGAGACTTAATCCCCTATGCGAGGCGAGAGAGGACCAGTGTAGCAAAAACAACCCCTTTTTCCTCAATTAAATCTCATCCAAACAATAAAGATCTGTGAGGACAAAAAAATCACTTGAAAACTGTTTGACACATCATTAGCACTGTGGACCAGGAAAAATCCCTTTTTGCTTCCATTCATCTGACTTATCAATAGGAGATGTGGCTTGAGGAGAGAGAGAGTACTAGAAAAAGTGTGTAAATATCTAGTAAAAAATGTGTTTCACAGTTCCCTCAGAAGTACCCAGAAAAAAGCCACAAACACACCGAAACCCACGAGCCAAAACATAATAATCGACTAGGTGTTTGGTGATCTTTTTTTACTGTGTATTTCTCTTCTTGAAAAATGGACAAAAACTAAGATTTTTTCAACCATATTCACTTGCTCATTTGAACTAATTTTGTTTTTACAAGTCTGGTGTGGCGCTTTGTATCTTCACATTTCTTGTCTCACACTTTTTTCTCATCAACAACGGAACGTGCTTTATTGATTTTATTGAATTATATTTCTTCCATTCATCCTCTTTTTTGTCCATTATCGCCACCCAGATTATGAATTATACAATTAATATTAACTCTACTCTACTCGGAGAAACACTTTTTTGCTGATGTCAGTTTTTTTTTCTCCATGTGAGTCAGTGCATCGTCATTTTCAACCATTTTCATGAATTTCAGCCACATGAAAAGCATCGTCCTGACTAAAAAAAAATATATTCTACACGCTAAATTGCTTAATTAAGAGTGGCTATGGTTTAGCTAGAAGGAGAATGGGAAATGTAAAAAAAAGAATGTAGAACACTAAACGATGAATACCTCATTCCTTTAATGGTCATCTCTTTTTCTCCATCTTTAATTCAGCATACTTAAGATTTTACTACGTCTTTTTAATTAAATTGTCATAATAAAGTGAATCTTGATGAAAATTTTGAGATATCTGAAAGATTTAATGACATGGACTTGCGCAAGTTTGCTTTCGATATAGGGATATCAAAAAAAAAAATTGCTAATGGCCAGTCTCAGATCCTTGCTTATAAGTTGGAATGTCAAATTGAAATTTATATGTTTGGTAAATTGTGAGGTCAAAATGAAAATATAACAGGGTGCCTAAATCCATGTCAATGCTTAGGTGTTACGGTAATTTAATAAGGAGTGCGGATTTGGATAATAAATTAGCAAATTGCAGAAAATTAATTCAGTTATGAAAAAACAGTTTTAGTTTTCAGAAGTTTTACATTAGGCCTTGTGGCTTGATTCATGGGGCCGTACAACCTTAAAAAATAAATAAAGTTTTACGTTATTGAGGTTAAATATCGGGAGAGCGAAAACGATTAGAAAATGAAGAAGATTGTCAATCAGTTTATCTCAAATCAAATCAATGATTATTTCGAGCTGAAATTTTCGGAAGTCACACAAATATAATGAAATCATCATAAATCACTTAATCAACTATAACTTGATATTCACTCTAAAACGTGTATTATTGCATAAAAACCTAAAAGATAAAAAATTGATTAGCTTTTACAATACGATAAGGCAAGTGTAGAAACCACAGGGTTGTCAATAGAAAAAAATGTATCTGCGAGTGGCATTTTATTCATGTTTAATTATCATCCGGGGGCCAAATTTTACTCTCATGATGGAATTTATGATGGAAGCTGCACAATGAGATGTGTGACAAGTGGATTCTCACACGCCGTTCTGTCGGCGACTCTTCATGTGCTGTTGGAAAAAGTCACCGATTGGGAAGGGGCCCCCCACTGGGGCAGTGGCAGTGTTGATAAGTCAATCTCTAATTCGATTTTAGCAATTTTCCCAAAAATGAATGGATGATGTGTCCATCGAAAGTCCAATTTATTGATTTCCCATAATTAAGATGTTGAGAAATGATCCAAAGATATATTAAACACGTGAATGGTGGCAGCATCAACACGATCGGTAATTCTCAACGCGACTCTTGACCCTCTTTTCGTGCCGAAGCTCCTAATGTTTTCCACCGAATGAATGCTGCAATCATCTGTCCGCTGCCGATTTCCTAATCTCATGTACGAAATTTTTATAATTAGATTCGCACTTTCACCACCAAAAATTGTAATCATCATCATTTTTCTCCAATGAATGTAATTATTAATTCATTAATAATCGCATCAATTCCCAACAGCAAAACACCACAATGTGAGTATCGCATGCAACTCGAGGCGATCTCAATGGTTGGTCCCACTTTGTGTTTGGTCATATAATTTGATTTTTCCAACACATTGCCATGTACTTTAACCTTTCACCAAACACTTTCAAAAAGCACCACAACTCTCGGCACTTGACTTTTCGGTATAACTATTAAATAAATCGACAATTTGAGCGACAACGTCGATGGAAAAAATTTCACATTTTTCACTGTGTATTGATAGTTCTTCTTGGGATTTGAATGGCGGCTTAAGTGGTATGTTATTTTGTGAATTTTGCTTCACTCACCAGGAAAGGTTATCGGAATTTCGGGACCCTTTTCCGAGACACAAATCTCGCACTCAAAACATACAAGCAACGACAAAAAATATCTCCTTATCGCAATATGAAAATATTTGAGATTTTTCTGTGAAACTCTTACATAAGAAATAACTGTTGTATTTTGTGTTTAGACTCTTTGGAAGGTGACTGAAGATGAATTTTTAGAATTAATATTGATATACTTTATGGTATTCTGATATATTTATTGGGTTTATTGGAAAATTTTTTAACTCTGCACGTAAATTAACAAAGGTAACTAAACTGAATCAATCTAATCATCAATATAATAATAAAAGAAAGAAAATAAACGCCTTATCTTAATAACCATCTGTATATCATCTGAATCGAACTTTCCTTACTCTTGCTTGTATATTCTGAAATTAATCATAAACTTTACTAGAAATATTTACCGCAACTAATGAAATGCTGTAAAAATCCTTTAGTAAAATTAATTAGGTGTAGGTTTTTCCCTCTCAAAATCCAAAACTATGTAATGTTTAATTAAGGGAATTAAAATGGGTGGTACGCTTGATCATTGATGGGATTCCGTTTGGATTTCCATTTTCTCTCAACTCTAATCCTGAACAGAAGCTCTCGAGGCAGCCAAAATACCTCATTGTGCCATTATTAATCAAAAGATCCCCATGATTAATGGGATTATTGACTCTCGATGGGCTATACTAATTTCTCAAATTGGGAAGCCACCGAATGCGATGGTTTAATTGATGCCCTACGCTCTTGACCTAAAGGAAATGCACGTCCCGTTATGTTTGCAGTGGAGCTTTTTGTTTTGGTGTTCTTTTATTGTGTGTCAATTTTGCTTTTCGGTTCTATTCTCCATATAGTGTCGGTGGCTCCGAGAATGCCTTGAAGGGCTATTTGACTGGAGCCAAAAAAAAGATTCGACTACGCCGAAATGAGCGGACCATCCTTTTGACAATCAGGGCCAAAGAAGGGCGGAAGTGGCGAGAAGGGTCCTATAGCGGGACTAAATTTTATGGCCAAACTGCAGACAGTTTAGCTGCGATTCATTTTGAAGTCTCTGCCATTCTCGGGTGCCTCATTCGTGGCTTCTTTATTAATTTGGCCAAGAAAGAAATTATGAACGAGAGCTCGGGATGAAAATAGAAATAATAGGTCGTGGCTCTCGGAGATGATGATGGAATGGCCATAGATCCAGGAAAAAACTTGCACATAACGGGATCTTTTTGGCTATATACAGTGCGAGATGAGGAGGAGAGATTTTATGGAAGAGGAGGAGACTCTCGATGGTTCACAAATGCGAGGCACCGAACACAAAAAAAGGCCCCAGTCCAAAAGAGAAGAAAACGATTATCTATTATTAAAATTTTTCATCCCGAATCTCTCTCCAGCAATCTCCCAGAGAGTCTTAAGACTCATATGGGCCGTGGGTGCCTCTGAGGGAGGATTCTGAAGTGAATTCATTGTTTCTCCATCGAAAAAAGCGAGATTTGAAAAGAAACACCAACGCGTCCGGTGAACAAGACATTCATTGATGAATTATTGCCAGATCCACATTTTAATTTCAAACACACAAAATACAATAATGAAGATAATCATCGCTAAAAACGTAAAATGTGAAGCTACAAACATTTATCAGGTATTCACGAACAATTTGAGCGTTTTCTGCAGAGTCATTGCCTGAGAGCACGAGAGAAAAGCTCTTGTAATTGCACCTGAGGTGGCTTCTGCCAAATATTCTCTCTCATTAGATGAACTTCAATTTCTTCCCACCCATTGTAATAGGGAAATTTTAGCTTCTTCAGGAAATCTACACGATGATGTGGTTCAGATGTCTCAAAAATTAATTTTGATTTCTTTTTATTCGCTTTAAAATTCAAGGAATATCAGAATTAACCCATATTGTAAGCATACAGTGAGTCCGAAATCTTCTAAATTGAAAGAGCTGCTGTCTGAAAGAAGCTTCTTGTCCTGTCCGTCACTTGAAAATAGATACGCTGATGCACAAAAGAATTGGTCCATTGAGTCCGTTAACACACGATGGACGGAGTCGCTAATAGACATCAAAGGAGGAAAAATTTTTCCACACTCATCAGCAATTTACCTTCTCTAAAATCTTCTTGATTGAAGTTGATGGTCATTGGGTAACAGGTGACTTTGAATAAAATCTCTTTCTCTCTCTGATAAATCATCTTCTAACTTCAATATAATTTCCTGCATATTGCTCATCAATCAAATTTGAATTTTCGAAGCCACATGAAACATTCAAAATGGTGCCCGCGAATTGGTGTATTAGTTATGACCTGAACATGTAGTGAGGTGAATTTTATTAGAGAATTTTCAGCTTTACGACCTCAACTATCACTCGTTCAATTTATCTAATATAATATGGCTAAAAATTTTCGATTTGTAATGCTTTCAGATTGCCCATCATCATACAGTAGTCTCTTGGGTAATTGTGTGATTGGTTTTACTCACTTGCGATGTACGAAAATACCCGGGCAATTACTTCTAAAATTGCCGAATCTCAACTGTTGTCGCAAGATGATTTCTTGATGCCTCTTTTTTGCCTATTCGTCTCTCTTTCTGCACATAAACATTCATTTTTTTTACTCAATTAGTGGGCCAACGAAAACCTGGCAAAACATCATGTTAATTTACTCGCTTTTTTACCACTTTAGATGCCAGTATAAGCGCCTCCGGTGTGCGTCACTGCATCGACATATAATTTCTTGTAATGGATCATAGATCTTAGAGCAGTCAAAGAAAATTGTTCCAGTAGAAGGGAAAAAATATGTGAGGAAATTAAAAAAAAAAATACAGAAAATATTGTTGGTGAATTAAAGGCATGCAACCAGACCGTCATGGGGGTCTTTTATTGCTGTTCCAGTAAAGTTCTGCCAATATCAGCCTCCATATGTGAGCCATCCTCTGCCAGCTAGTAGCCAAAGATGATGTGCCATTAAGCCATTTCGTCTTCTATTCATTACACCACATCCACTGGGTCCGCGCTCTGAAAAAAATCACTCTGACTCTCATCTTTTTTTCCAAATCCTATTTTTCATTATTGTGATTATTATTTTCATTTGGTCTTTTCACTGGTATGTCTCCCTCGGCTCTATTGCCTTTGTCTGCCTTTTCAGTCCATTCTATATGGCGGTAAACTCCTCATTCGACATGTATTCATATTCAGCCCATTCTAATACGCGCCTTCGCGGCACTTCCATCATCTGTGTGTGCCCCCAAGTCGCTCTTCAATCAAAAGAGATCGTGAGCTAAGAAGCTCCAAGACCGACATTATCGTCATACAACATTTCCAAAATGTATGCTGGAGGACCACCACTCTGAAAATTTTTCGTGCTCCACAGCGATAGCGGAGATGAGGATAAAATACGAGCTCAAATATCATGAGTGGAATCTGGTTTAGTGGATACTTTACTCATGGCTGAACCAATGAACTAGCACAATAATATGGATTGACTTCATTTACTTCCACAATCCAACTCATTTTTCAGTGCGATGCTCAAAGATTCTCTCTTTTTTACGAGGTGGAATGAAAAGCAGAGATTGTGTCAGTCCAAGTGTTAATAACAATCAAATTTGATGAAAAATATATTAAAAGTTTTTATATAATTCAAGTTTTATCTACGAAGCACCTGTTACGTGGCAGTCTGTACAATTTTAGGAAAAAAAAAGAGGTTAAAGAAGAGAGGATTTTGGGGAAGAAAGAAGAATTCATACGTGTGATAAATTCAATGAAAATTCGTAACCTGTTACACTATAGAGAAACCATAAACAAGGCGAGATTCATCGCGAGATGATGTTTCTTAAAACTTAAATCTGAGGAGAGACCTCGAGGTTGGAAATGAAACTAGAATCATGATGGACGACTTTTATGACGAGCAATTCGACCGAATATTGAAGCTCTAATCGTTTTATTATTATTTTTATAACGTAACACAATCACAGGAGAAGCGACTCAATCAGCATACTCGAATTTAGAGCTCTGACTTCCTTGTAACTTTCGGCCAAAACTCCAATTCGTCGAGTTTTCTGGCCTGATGAAAGAATACCTCCTATGGCACATTGAAATTGTGGCAAGGAATTAATTTTAATTACATCAATTTATGTCACATGAGAATGCTACTGTCGCAGTTTAATGTTCGTCCACTTTACGACCTCATCGTCGCATCATTAAATCTCTCTTTCTCTCTCTCACATCATGAAATTATTATTTAAAGTCCCTCCTTTGTGACCGATAAAAGGCGACTCTCCTGAAATCTTGCGCCAACGAAAGATGATCTCCAGAAAAACTGACCTCTAATCTTTGGTCAATTGTCGAAATTTGGAGCACGTCTAATTAACTGACAGTAAGTGTTGAGACAACATCACTTTTATATATACAATTAACCTCGCAAATATTGCTCTTATAATTATTCTACCTATTTCTCATCTTATTATTTTAATTAGAATACTGAGACATTGTCGACTTTAGTTTAGGTGTAAAAACGTGACACTTTGGCCTCTTTTCTATAGTTTTTTTTTTACAAATTTTTTTTATAAATGTCTTCAAATAATGATATCACTACATATACATACATGCATACCTACTGTTATAGTATTTTTATTACACTAAAAAAATATAAAAATTAACCAGGCTTCTTTAAACTTGATTAGATTAAAAGATATTATAGATTCACAGTATCCAAGAGAATCTATAATTCAGAAAACAATATAATTTAACAAAAATAATTTTAAAAAAATCAAAAATTGATTTTTAATTGATTCTGTGACGTGTTAAACATTTGAGATGGTGAAGAATTTACTTAATCTATCTTGAAAACCCGAGTTTGCGTGTTATTTTTCAAAATTTGAGTCACAAACATTTCCCAGAACTCATCTAATACATTTTCCTCCAGCTCAAGAAAAATGCCCAAAGATTGTTACTCAATTTTACCTCCCTCCACGTCAAATTATCTCTCCATAGCGTGTTTGCTTCTCCTCATCAGGATTCAAAAATTTAGCTTTAAAAATTCTCCTATTTGTAGATCATTTTCAACGATGAACACATTCGGGCTGGTAGATTAGAAAACAGCCTAGAGGCACTTTTATTCCCAAAACAACCATTCGCCATCACACATCAAAACACGAGAGTGGTTTTTTCTGACGCCAGTATCTCAAATATTACTGACTGAAAATTTTTAAAGTTTGCCAATTTTGAAGGCAAAAGAGGCCAAAAGGCACTTCAACACATCTCTCATGGCTCTGACTTAATGTGCAAGGAAAAAAGCTTTAAGACAATTAATCAAACTTATTGGCAAATTGTGAGTTTCGCAGTTACGCCGCTCTCAATTGATCTTAAACCTCTAATCTCGCGGCTTCGGGGGCTCAAAATGGCCAGAGTGATGATTGTGGGAAAGATCACGTGGGTGAAAAGAGGCTCCCACCTAAAGCATTGCCTAAATCATGTAAATGGTGAAGCTTATAGAAGTATTAGGGAATCATTAGATATCCGCAATCAAGACCAATTTGTAATTAATGGGCGAGAATGGACTTGTATAGCGACGAGAGACAGTGTTTTGTGAGAGGTGAAAATCCATAGTGAAAATTCACTGATCAAATGTACGTGTAAATGATAAATTTATAGCGTTTTATCGCCTTATTAATTCTCTTCTTGGCTCAATAATATGCCTGCATCGTCGTGTAATAGCTTAATTTATTCGTGATGTTCAAAGTGTGACACGTTTTTTTTCATTCCTTCTGGCTCTCTCGTCAACATATTGAGAGTTTGTCGATGGAAACATCTTTTGAGAAGATGATCTTTTTGGGATGGAGAAAAAATGACTCTATTATCGGAATTTTGTCTTTATGGCCAAATGCTCAAGATTGATGAAGTCCGTTTGCTTGGACAATTGAGTGGGACATGTTTTTTATATCTCTCCACTCACCTCCACATTCTTCTCACCATTTCATGTAAAGAAAACACGCACCATTCTCTCCTGAAAAATCGTATAAAACATCACATCCAATCCATGTTATTGTAAATTTAGTGTTTAATAGCATCGATCGGGTCTTCATTAATGCTGCAAATTTCTCAATGTCTTCTCCTATATGTAAATCGACGTCGATTATGCGTATTTAACAGTACAAAGTGTAAAATTCACCTCCGAGTCAGCGGAAATCGAGTGGCGACAGTGGGGCAGAAGACGGAACGAGATGAAGACGAGATGAGTTGCTCTATACAGCAAGACAAGAGTTACCACATTGCTTTATGACAAATCCGTAATTGAAATGAGTTCCTAAACTCATATAATTATGTACATTTTCGAGAGAGCCATTTCAGACCGGAAACCTTTTGCGCTCAAGGGGATCGAATGGGTCTCCATGCGCCGTCCACATTGCTCTCATCTCTGCATAAACTTGTGACTCCCAGCCTCCAGCGTTAAACAAGAAACCGCCTTATCAAAATATTACCAAGAAACCCAATTTATTATATCCATATTGAAATGAATGAGGTGAAGAATTTAATAGATCATTAGCATCTGATTAGGCTAATTGACTTTTAATTGCTCTTATCTTGTTAATTCGGCATTAAGATACAATTTTCAACTATCTCAAACATCACAGTAAATAATCGATGCTCTCACTATGATTAAGTATTATAATTAGTTATACATTTGGTTGCAACCCATTTGACTTTTTCTGATCTCTCCCTAAAAAAAATTCCTTTATCACTCGTCTCCAGTTCATTCTCTCACGTTCTAATGACCAGAGACTCTTTTTCGCCATTAATGACTTTCCTGATAAAAATAGAATAAAGTTTCAAAATCGCATTTGAGATTCGAGATCGAGGTTGGGGAATGCAAATCAACGAGGAGATAATAAATTTGAAATGTATGTAAATATTATTTTTAATTCCCACTAATTTGTGGATTAGATTGGATGTCCTAAACATAAAAAATATCTAGCAATTTTTCAAAAGTGTTTTTTAAGGTAATTTCCATGCATTTTCTTCAAAGCGTGAGATAAAGAATGGTGCTCATAGTAGATCGGTTCATGTTACAGAAGTTTGTTATCTGACTTTCTTAATAGTTTTATATATTAGTTTTATACCACTTTGACTTCGGGAGGACTTTGATTTTTCTTTATCTCTTATTACTATAAAGACGAAACCAACAATAAAATAGGTTAACTTAAAATACCAAAAAATTCTATTTGAGAATTTGAATGACGGACTTTTACAAATTACACTCTTTTTTGGATTTTTTTTATTATATTTGTACAGATTCTTTTTTAAAAATTGGAGTATTTTTGAGGTATAATAAAAAATCTTGTTCCTAAAATTATTTAAAGAATGCGTAGATGATTTTGTAATCAAAATCTTGGACAAATTCATGGGCTGATCAAAATCACTTAAACACATTGTGACCAATTTAAATGATCCTTGAAACATGTCTTATCACAACGACAATATATTTCCTGGAGATCAGCAGAAATTTATTTATAATTCCCATGAAGATTATCGCCATTCTATAACTCTTCCAATGCCTGATCTGTTGAGGAGCGAAAGAACACATAATTTTTGATCTCAATATTTATTTGAGATTTATTGTGATCATCAATAAATTTATTCACTATAGATCTGTTCTGAATATCTTTCGGTTTTTTCTGCTCTCTATACATCTACCTATAAATTCATTTGCATATTTTTTCATTTCTCAACTTTTAAGGCAACTTCTCATGCCTCTTTAAACTAGTCGAGTTAATCGGTGATGCAGTAGAAGAGAAGGCACAAAGAGGTGAGACACAATAAGACATCGTATTTGCTAGTGAAGGGGGGTTTGCGATTTGCAAGTGCAAGGGTTATTCGATCATGTGAAATTTGCATGAATGATCACACTGACTCAATTAAATTGTCGTTTTGTCTGATTGACGGGCAAAAAATCTGTCTGTTAATATAATTTAGCAAATTTATAGTTTGGTGTTAAAGGCAGAAATGTTGGGAAATTAGTGGTTTAATCAGCGATTGGCGGCAATATAAAGATCATCTTCCAGCTAATCGATCAAAAAGCGCCACCACATCACATTTTTGACGGGTTTTTCGGCCCATACTTCCATCATGTAGTTTCATCGATATTTTTCGCCCAAAGTGGTCGTCGAGAGTTGCAGAGTATATAGCGTTCCCCATAGTCTTCTTTTCATGAAAGGTGAGGGGAATTTGTGTCGCACACGGGTTATTTTATTGAATGGCAACCATCAAAGTTAATCAGTGCGAGATTACGGCTCCGACAACAGGCTATTTGGCTAATTTGTAAATTTCTATCAGAGAGAAATAAAAATTATTTTACTGTTAAAACGCGACGACAATTCCGCGCAGCGCAAGAAAACACCATCAGGCAAAATGTGTCTTTGCCTCAGGGATGAATTTCAGAAGAAAGGTGACTATATGTATATTGAACAGGTATAGAAAAAGTGTGTCTATCAAATCATAAAATCACATAAAACTCGATCGTAGACGTGAAGAATCGGTGGAATGTGCGAGACTTTCCCAATTATGGCGTGATTGTTGCCCCATGAATTTCACTTTGAATTCTCTCACCTTAAGCATTTTGGAAATTGCATGGTGTATAAATGGAAATTAGATGCATCGCTATTACTCCTTGATCTTATTTTCAGTCTCTTCCTCTTTACACCCAGTCACATGCGAAGTGTGTCTCTGCAAGAAGAGCTCCACAGTGTGTTTCATGTCCAGGAAAAGGCACATTACACGGTAGGTGTTGTGCCGATAATTACGCGCTACGTTGCGTCTTTTTCGGTTGCCTTCCCTCGGAAAATTACCATCAAATGGAGCATAAGATGAGGCGAGATGGTGGAGAAAATCAACAATTTCTGTGAAAACTTCAAACAGTTCAATCTTCATTATGATCTATCAAATTTATACGTTTTTCTTCCACCTCATCGATTTCTGACCATCTCTTGTTTGTGATCAAGTGACCGAATCGTCATTTCTACAAATCTTCCACTCACCAGTCTTTTTTGTCCCTCTCCTCAGATGCCCAATTTGTGTTTAACTTCTAAATCTAAAGTGTTTGGCTTTGGCAAACAATTCAATTTTCTCTCCTCATCAATGCCAATCGTTCACCTCCGAGACTTTTATATAATTGATCGCAAAAAGAAAAGAGAGAGAATTTTTATTCGATTCCACTAATTTGATACACATTTGATGCGATCGATATACAATCACTTCTGACGAATGGCATTTTATCACTCAAATTAAAATAATTATATTTATGTTTCTGTGAAACTGTAAAAGGGAAATTAAATCTACCGTTTCAGGGGTTTCAGGCTTTAATGATCCCTTTTCTGTGCAAAATACCCAAATTTCTTTGTCTGTAACTTTCAAAGTAAGAAAAGTTTTTTGAAATAAAGAAAGGACATAACAGATTAATTCAACATAAAATCTGGAAATTTCTAAACCACATTTTATTGGATATATTTCAGCTTCTTCCATAAATTATAGAGAAAATCAGGACTTTTAGGATTCTAGCAACAACTCCTCGATACTTAACGGTTGCGTTTCCCGAAATTTCCCCCTATCTCTTGCAATTTGCACGCACAAATAATATGTCGCGGAATCCTACGCGACAAAAAAGAAGAGATTACACTCAATATTCTGAGCGTGTAATGTGGGCGGCTATAAACATCCAGTGCTGTAAAACACATGCATGGAACAATCATCAAGTGGTGTGCTTTAATGTTTTATGTGCATCATTTAATTTGAAGCACGATGTGAGATAAGCCAGTGGCAAAGTCACTTTAGTGCGATTACACTTCTGAATTTTAGCATTTTTTCTACATATCCCATTAAATGAAAATTTAATGAATATTTTTGATCACAGCCTCAGTAGTTCATCCCAAGGATACACTCGGAGGAACTCCAGGCAGGAAAGATCGATTACGTCTTTTTTTTTTCATCCCACGGAAGTTATGGGTGCGCTCAACATCCGTACTAAAATAAAATCCCACACTTTTACATCCCGCCAGGAATTCTATGGCATTGTTCGAGGGAGTGCGGGTGCTTGAATACACAAAAAAAAATCCCTGGGAATCCTGGGAATCCTCTTCGAGAGATCCTTTCAATTTTATTTATGCACCTACACCAGCTGAGAGAATGATTGTCTCCGAATTTATTGCCTTTCACAGTGGTATTTTTGAATCGATCGCTTTGTCAGGTTTTTAAGATGAATATTCTCTAGAAAATTTCACCAGCTCTTTCAACCCTTTATGTTGGTAAAACTCACCTGTTTAGCGTGTGTCTCACAATGCATTAAATGTATGATCCCGTTGCGAAAAATTGGGTCACACTTCGACAACAGGAATAAGATCACATGAAAGAGGTTCCAAACACTACAAGTTATTCTCTATCAACCAATATTATTTTGATGCCTTTCAGTCTTGGCAAACCGACAAGACCCGATTTATTGAAATGCTAATACCTCATTCACATCTTTCTGGGGTAAATTATGTGCTGAAGGGGTTGGTTGTCTCGATTGTTATCTTACAGAATTATTTGTCTGGTGTTGGAGTATAGAGAATTGAGATTATAAGGGGGTTAATTTATACCTTATGCGTCCCGATGGTTAAGGTGTATTGTGTGATTCCCACTTCCGAAGAAGGTCATCGATTTCCGCCGACATACGGTGACCAGAAACCATGATTTATACCGTGAGAGACTATGGGAGAAGAAAGGACTCCTATAGCAGATGTAATCGAACTGACCAATTTAAACGGATGACAGTGATTTTTTGTGGCGTTGCCCCAACCCTGCAATCATCATTAAGTGTGTGGCTTTTATGCTCTCTCGGCTGATGTATAAAGGAATTTTGTATAAAAATTGTTGCGCAAGGCTCCAAATGATGGAATGACATCTGACTGGCGCGTCGAAGACAATTAGTGGGTTCACCATCCAAGAGGTCATCATGGTCTTTTAGGCCACAAATGCTCTTTGCAGTTAAACCTTTCAAAGAGAAACGGGAGGGATACGATTCCTTCGAAAGGAGTGTACATAGAGGATGATGATGGATAGGCATCGAAATTGACCTGAAATCAAGTGATACTGTCTGTGCACCGGTTAAAAGGAGTGATTTCTTTCGTGCCTTTCAAAGCAGATGCCCTTTCCAATACGTACACCTACACTCAAAGATTGATAATCATTTTTGATATAAGAAAAAAAATTAAATTTCACAAATTTCTTGTAAAATGAATATAAATCACGATCTGAAAAGTATGATTTCTGATCAAATTGATTGTAAAATATTTGAATGTGAAAAATATTGAAATTAACAATTGAACATAAGAAATATTTATTTATTCGATGAAATTTAAATTATTCTTCACTCTTGCTTTGAAAATGCAGTTTTAGAAGAGGAAAAGTGTTATCAATGTACTCTAAATATCTCTTTTAATTTATTTAGTCTTCGATATAGTTAAAACAACCGTGCAATTTTAACTGAGGGCAGAAGGAAGAGCAAAAAAATCCTCTCGAATGCCAAGTCGGTAGCACTTTTATTTTTAGCATTTTTCTACGCACTTAATAAGGCAGACTGAACGTTCATTTTGGAATTGTCGATTTGAAAAGTTGATTTCTTCCCTTCTCACTGCATTTGATTGCCCATAATGTTGGATATTATCTTATTTCTTTTGGGGAGTTTCTACGATTTCTTCTGCACCTCGTTCATTCACAGTGGCCGCCGAAAATGTTGCGTGACATGGTGGGTTGAGGGGCTTCAGAAAAAAAGAGAAGCATTGAAAGATATGAAAGGAATTCTCCGCAGGTTTTTGTCAAGGAAGTGCGCACAAAAAATGTGTGTATTTTGACAACAAGAGAAAAAGCATGGAAATTGGTTCATATTTGTTGCGTCTATTGAATACTGGAAAGGGAGAGATTTTAATCCTCGGAATCTTGTTAAATCTCTCAGATTGAGCGACCTGATAATCCAAACTTTCTCACACACAGACCACCTCACGTCCTACCCCTCCTTATGGGCCAAGGTGCTATTCATACGAAAATGTGTGAATGCGAAGGTGGAAATTCACAGGGATTCGGCTGCCTCAGCATCTCCCTCACACATGCAATTAAACTGGGTAAGATGGAATGGAGGAGAGAATGCTCGAAAGCAAGGAGCAGGTGTTTGATGAATAATGAAAGTAGATACAAGGACCCTTCGTCTCCACCTACCCATGCGGTCTATATGTGGTTTTGATATTTTCCCTCATATAAAATCACAAATTCTCTTCTGTGGGGATTCATCCAGAGTCATTGTGCAATATTCGCCAAATGGTGAATATTTCGGCAAATCAAGCAGAAATCTCACAGATTTTTCTGTGTTTCGAGCGGCGAAAGAAGCTAAATTTATGGAATTGGATGCGGATGGCTCCTTCATCGACACTCCGGTCTCTTTTTTTCTTACCTGCCCGCAGCCTGGCTGCTGCCTGCATGCGAGATTTTTTTCCCACGTTTTTGAAACCGGTATTAAAAAAGTATATAAACGTGTGTCTGTGTTCGAGAGCCGTCTTCCAGGCACTCACACTTCACGCGTAAGCCTCAAATCATTTTTTGGGACTATGAACTCCACATGCCTTGTTTGCGTCGAAAAAGGAAGGCACAGAAGACTGGGCAATGACGAGACGCTGAGGACCATCACGTGAGAAGGCCTGAAAATGTGATGTCCTAAATCTCTCTCTGGGGCTAATCAATCTGTTCCTCACTTGTCTGGTGCAACAATATAAAGCACTACAAGGCGTCCTTCCTGCGTGATGGAAGGGAATCCAAATTGACGCTTTTGGAAGATTTCAAAAAAGTCGTGGACGAGAGGCAGCTAATTGCAGATTAATTCAATTTTGATTATCCAGTTTAATATTCCAATAACTCAGAAACAAGGAAAATCTATAGTAATCTACTGAATAAGCACTATAGAACATGAATTAAATAATTTTTGAATTTCTTAAAGGTTCTTGTGGCCAATATTCCATACAAATAATTTCTTATTCTTATGGAAAGACAAGAAAACACTATTGGTTTGCCCCTCTTTTGAGATGCCTCATCCAATTGAAATCTCATGCTACCATCAAAAAATTAGTGCTCGTGGGACTCTCACATATCAAAAGATTTTTGATGGATCACGAAAATACGTTTTCTATGAACAACACTCAACAGGGTGACAAGAAAGAATTGCGTCACCAAGTGGTTCTCGGGAGGAACTGCTTCGTCACTGTAAAATGTGTATGGCGATGCCATGAATAATGCACAATTGTGGATTCATCAATCCAACCCTTGTCCACTCTTGATTATTGTACCTACAATTTCCATACATACACCGCGATGGTTGATCTCTCTTTCCCCCAAGTATTTTTGCACCAATTATTCATGCAAATATGCGGCAGGACCACACTCTGGTGAGCCTGGTGAGTGTTCCTCACAAAACTGTGTATGGTAATCCTGTGAGTATGGAGTTGGCCTCAGGTCTACCAGCCAAGGACTACGTTTGAACATTGACTTGGTGTGGGGTAATGAAAAGAACGAGGAGATTCGGCTCTGCTCGATTTAATTCCTCACATATAGTACTCCTCTCAGCATTGTGTACCTCGAATGAATGGTATTCAGGGGGTTGAATAGGTTCCATTAACTGACCGTTTTTTAGTTGAGATCCTCCAATGAAAAATTCACAGTCATTGTAAACCATTTGGTTCACAATTTACGTTCGAAAATCAAAATTCAAAAACTAACATCGACCAACAAATGGCACATTATTCCTGGGGTAAATGCTAGAATCGCGGTTCCCAGGAGCTATAGAGACATTATTCAGATTCTCTCCTTTTCATCGTGTGTTTTCGCATTATTTACACGCGGGCAAAAATATGATATGGTCAAAAATGCCTGTATTCGTGCGATCAATTGAAATGTCCGTGTCAGTGATTTTCCGTTTTTTCTTGCCCTCTGCCAGAGGACATCGAAGGAATACAAGAGATGTGGCGAAAAAGGGAGAAATGTGATGGATATCGATGCCTCACCGAGTGAAAGGGAGTTGCGTGAGGCCGAGACAAGGGATCCTTTCACTCCTTGTAGATTTTGCGTGCATATGTGCAGAGGCCACGGAGGTCCTCAACGATTTTTTCTATTTATCAGGGGTAAATCCTTAGGGATTTGCCAGATATGGGGCCGTTTTTTGAATCACCTTGCGACAAAATTTTTTTCTTCTTTCTCCCTCTTTGAAAGATTTTTTTTCCTCGTCAGCATCAGGCTAGTCGAATGTACCAAAAGTCGATGGATTTTTATGAAGCAGCCTAATTATTATTATAGCTCTCGGTGAATACCGACAGAGTATTGGTGGGATGATTTCTTGGCGGGTTCCAGAAAGCCATCGACATCGCATGCCGCTGAGGTGCCCCCAATGAAAAAGCCCTGGCCACATATTCGGCAGCTCTGAGTCGTGATGTTAAATTGATTGCTGATTGCATGCTGATGATGATGATTTAGTTTGGTCATCTCACGGAGATTTTCGTGCATGGACGCCAGAACCAGAACAATCATAATCACTCTCTCTCTCTCCAAACGAAAAATTCGTAATTGCGATCCATACCAAAAACGCTCAGGCCAACAAAACTTTTGAGCATCACATCAACGTCCCGTCCTTGAGTCTATGCGGTGTCCATCAGGAAAATTATATCATTATCTCGCTCGTGTATGTCTGTAGGATTTCACAATGCTAATTGCCCAGAGATTTTTGGACATTACATCCAACATTCGTCGCATTATATGCTCAGCAGACATCGCAAAGCACTCACTCATTTTTATGCATAATTGCCATACAAAATAATCTCCCTGAAGACTCCCAGTGGTCAATTACGCGAGAGCCACTTGAGAACACACTTCCTATAGTGGTGATGATCTAACCTCAGCATAAGGTATTGAGGTCTTGAACATTAATTAGAAAACCTCCAAATTGTAATCCAGAATTACGCTGTGAATCTCACTATTGAGCTTCTTACCTTCTGAATCGATCATTTTCCACGCTGGAGAAAATCAAACTGATCAGAAGATGAATGCAAATAGGAGTTACTGAAAATTATATAGGGCTATTAGACTTTTCTTAATGCTCGACAACAAAAAATTTATTAATTCCAGTAAATTAAAGAAGCCGATTATATAGTTATTAATTTTTATATATATGGTATAGGTATGAAATTAATATTCTGATTAAGCTTAAATTAGCACTGTCTTGTTGTTTTCAAAATTCCTGGATAAAATTAGCCCAAATTTATCAATTTTTAAGAACTAGGAGCACCAGTTGACGTTTCAAGTTTTATTTCAATTCAGCATTACATAGGTATACCTACATATTTTTTGTATTTTCTGACAAAAAGTGTCACTTCATATTCTCGAGATCTGCTGCCAAGATGGCGATTCTTGCTTTCGATTTGAAATACTTTTTTGGCGATTTTTTTTGACAAGATAGAAGAAGCTGTACATATAAAATCTATGGAATTCCGATGGATTCGAAATCTTTTCTCACTCGCAATGCAGGTTGAGATCGAGCAACAAAATGTACCTGAGAGAGTTATGAATAGACAAAGACTAATAACCAATTAGTTGGTACCTGAACGGTGGCAATCAATTCAAGTCATACAGTTTGATGAAGCGATAGCCCACATCCAAAATCTCATCTCCCGAGTCTCCATCTCATATCATCGGTCATCATCCAGCATTAAGACAATTTATACAATGGAGAAGATCATCGAGTGCCCTCTCTTTTTTTTTTCAATTTCTCCTCGGGAAATTGAAGCTCTCCGATCATTGCAAATTCGATTAATTTCAGGTAGATGTTGAAAATGAATAGATGGTTCATCTTCAAAGTGAATTAGTGCGAATGAACTTCTCCGGTTGGATATTTTTGTTGGTCCGAAATTAGAATGTAGATGAATCACTGTCCCACCGCCCAATAATTACAATATATTCTCTAGCTAGCAATCCCAGAAACTTGTTCCACGAACGGAAGAATAGTCGTTCAGAGTGCTTCGTCATTCCATTACGGTCGAAATGTTTGGGCCCCTGAAGTAACCCGGCTTACAACTCACAAATTGAATCGTTTGTGTAGAGAGAGTAAAACCCTTTCGGTGCTTCTTACCATCGTTCTTTTTATTGCAACTACCTCCGCTGTACACCTCATCCACACACTTTATTGCGAGTGAAGAACTATTTTAGAGCCTGTTTATTCTTTTACGCCTTTATGGCATTTTTCGTTTCTACCAACAACTCTCTGAATTATACCACATTTGGAATATTGGGCAATTTGCACTTTTTCACCAAAAACATACTTCGTGCGAAGGATGAGCGACAATTTTAATTTTTTGTGGCCACTTTCTGTTTGCATAGAATCAACAAACCATAAACCAAGGGTGTTGTATATAACCCTTTCCTGGGACCTCTTTGCCAAGGGTACAATATGATGAGGCATCGGAAGAAAGTTCTTTCTTCAAAGGATCGCCTCTCGACCGACCTCAGCCCACAAACACTTCCACAAGGATCTTCTAAAAATATTTCCAAAGTTTTATTACAGAGCGTTTTAAGGTATTTTTTTTTGGGTATTCCAAACGCACGCCAAAATGTGAAGGAAACGCACTTTCTTCGGATCCGAAGAATGTCATTATGCTTTATCTTGGCTGAAAATCTCTTTCGACAATTCCACACTCAGATATCTTGGTCAAGTATCATAAACAAGCACTTTTTCTCTTACCAAAAATTTCTCACGCCAAGTATAAATAATGAAATAATTGTATATTATGTATCACAGCACGTAATTAAATATCATTATAATCGTCCAATTTGTAAATGCTTGTTTGGAAGGCCCCATCAGGAAATTTTGGGTGGAGAGCCGGACCAAACACTCTAATCACTTTTTGAATTCGGCACATTGAGTAACGCTTAGAATGTCGAGAGGAATCTCGAGATTCAATTAATAACCACCGAGTTTTTCCCTCATGCTAATGTTGAGAGCAACAAAGTCTTAAGTATTGCATTATGGGATACCATTCGAAACACTGAGGCATAAATGACAAATTGATGATAAACAATTAAATGATGCCGCGACGGTTGATGCTTAATTGCGAAGAAGTTTCGTTTGCGATGGACTGAAATGTTCGTGTTTTTTTTTTACCATCATTTACCTGACTTTGCAGGTGAAAAAAAATTGGTGGGAAATTATTTTTTACATTGTGTGCCCAAGTGAAGGTACACACACCGAAAAAACAACAAGAGACTCAAAATTAAAGGTAAGCACAAGTGCTGATTTGAGTTCTCTTTTTAGCATTCCGTGTCAGCAAAAATATGAGTGTAAAAAAAAGACTTTTGTTTAGATTTTTTTATCTTTATTGCTCAAAATTTATTAAACTTCGCGCCTCACTCACTCATAAATTTTATTTGGTGGACGATTGAGGGAAAAAAGCATTATTTTTACTCGATGGGAAAAAGGTGATGAGTAACATAATGAAAACGCGTGCCATGGTTTTTGTATGTGTTCTCACTTTGGAAGAAAGAAAATCATACAGTGTTTGAAGACATCTAATTAATTTGGTCGTAATTCGTAATATTAGATTGAAAAGTAATTAAAAATAATTTTTAATTAAAAGTAATTAAAAATAATTTTTAATTACTTATGTTTAAATAATTTCAGTAGAATGAAAAGTATTTCATGATATAAAGAAACGTATATTATATTGCTTTATGTATTAGGATTAAGCTCCTGTTCAATGATGCATATACAAGTAAAATCTACGAAAAATTAGAAAAACAAATATTATAAATATTTCAAATGTTTGTACAACCTTATAGAGTTAAAGATTTCCTTCTCTGGGCATTGATATACCTATGTAAATATTATAAATATAAATCTAAAAAATAAAATTTAATGTAGGTATATCTTTTAAATTTTTGATGTTCTAAGATCTTTTTTGAAATATTAAAATTTTACATTTGAAAAAAAATTTGATTATAAAGGATTTTATTTTCTTTGAATAATCCATTATAACTTTGGTAATTCGTGATTTCTTAATGTTTTCAGTAACTTTGATCATTAGTAACTTTACGAGATACCTACTTATTAATGAATATTTGAAATTAAAATATCCGGATTGGATAAACTGGATAAATACATTGGGCATAGAGTATCTAATAAAAATACATAAAGTAGAGTGTGCATATGTGAGTTGGCCAGATCATCCTCAAACTATCAAATCTCGATTAATTATCTTTTTTTTTTTTAAGATTTCTGACTTTTTAACCACCAAGATGAAACGTTATCAAGTTGCGATATATGGAGGGGTTGATTGGAGTAATATACCTACCCTGTAACCTTATATATAAAGAGAATTCTTTCCTTATTAGTAGATTTTCCTGCTCACTCGGTTTCTTCTTCCTGTATGAATCAATATGCTCTTTTTCGGAGTCCTGAAGTTACTTTTGCATTTACCTACTGAAATTCGCTGAATTATAACATAAATATATTAAGTTTTTTTGGCAAGTGTTTTGAATGATTAGTTGAACTCGCCACTTTGAACGAGTTTACGACAAAAAAGAATTTTGCATGAACAAAAATGTTTCTCAGTCAAACCGGTATTTTAATTAAATGACATTCTCTATAGAATTACCAGCATGATGGTATATATTTCATCGACAATGAAGCATTTAACTTCTCATTAAGTATCCAGGAGGGATTCTAAAGGCCATAGGGACCCATAAACTATTACCCATTCTTTCAGATCTTTTTTTCTGTGTGCCTGTACTACAATATATGAGCGATTTGATCACACTTATATCCAGTTTTTACAAAAAAAAATCCATGGGACTTTTCTAAGTCCCCTACCGCCCAGTTAGTCAAAATTTTTAATTCTCCCCACCATTTATGCCCCCTCTCGCCTTACCCACAAACTGAACTCCCCTCCCGCAAGTTTTTCTTCCATGGAAATTACGTAATGGAGCATCAAGTGTATACGAGAGTTTTTTGGGGAATTCTTTTCGGCAGCCGCGCCATGTGAGTGTGTGCGAGCGGCATATGTGTGAGGAGAGTGGGTCTGCAGCCTTAACCCCACTCATCTCGTCTAAAAGAAATGTCTAAAAAATTGCGACGCGCCAAAGGAAGAGCACTGTAACTTCCCCTATCGCCCATTTTTTTCCACCGTAACTGGCTCTCGCTCTCGCTGGGGAGGTTTTCCTTTGAAGGAGAGAGTCTTTTTTCCACCCAGGATGTTGTAAGAAAATGTAACTCCTGGCAGAAGAAAAGGTATATATGGGAGAATTATGTTACTCCCCACGAGGAGGTGTGAGTGAGAGGTCGTGAGAGAGATGGCGCGCGAGTGTGTGAGCTTGACAAAGTGCGCCAACATCTCTGAGTGTGTGCTTTGGAAATAGAGACGGGGCGAGGAAGTGAGCGCAATCCATTAAAAAAGAATGGGAGAAAAAATTGCCGGTGTGTGCGTACATGTCTCTGGGAATAAAAATGCGCTCCGTTTTCGGCCATACGGTCGTCTCGCTCTCACTTGCGCCATGTGACCAAAAAACTGATAAGTGTGATTCTTTTTCAAAAGTTTTTTTCTTTTTTATATCCACTCCGTCCCACCACCACCAACTTTGCCCGCCAACGGCGCACACATGCTCATGAGACGGACACGGTGTATCCGGGGAAGCTCTACACTTAGCTTGTATTTGAATGGGTGGTTTGGCTGTTGGATGAGAAAAAATCCGCCGAAGAGGTTATATGTGGCTGTGTTACGAATTAATTGTGTAAAAATTTTTCCCTGTGTGTGCATGTGCCCGAACAAGGGGGATTCTCTTGCTCGCTCACTCATTCTCTCCCCCGGAATTTTTTTTCGCTCCTCACCGCATACATGTACATGATGGCAACTCTTAAAACATACAAAACGACGCAAGATCTCGCCTAACAAACTTTGAGGACCAAAACTTTTTCTAAACCAGTCGAGTTTTTGCTTCGCAATGATCAGCACACGTCTGTAGTGCGTTTTTTCTCGCTGCCACACACCGTGTACTGTAAGAAGAGAGACTTGTTAGCCAGTGAGATTTGGTGTTGATTGTTTTTATCGGCTACGGGGGGACTATACGGATTATACCTGGTGCCTCATCCCACCTCTGTGAGGTGCTGTGCGAAGACGCTTTGGGACACTAGTAGAGTAAAAAAAAGACTTTAAGTTCTCGCGCGAATTCGACAAGTGGATCTCACCGCCACAGCCAGTGACTATTTGAATTCTCTGCTGGCAACAGACCTCAGCGCGCAGTGAATTGTCTTTAGATTTGCAAGCGCCAAGACACAGCCACACAACAAGAATATCCTAGTGACCGACAAATAGCGTATGAGAATGTGTTCCGTGTGTTCGCCAACTTACCATTCTTGTTGCACCAAGTCCGAGAACTAGGTTGAAGAGAAGCGATATTTTCTCTTTTTTTTTCTGGTGAAGTGATAGCCGGAAGGAACGTCGTGTGCCTTTGGTGGAGGTGGCTCCTGATCTCGATCCGGGACTCTCTATGTGCCTTTATCGGGACATCGATCGTGCCATAGATTTTTGCGGGTGGTCCGTGAAGCTTGTGTGTGATCCTAGTTGCGTGTTATCCTGAGAAGCCTGTGCGCGCGGAGATTGACTGGTAGCTGGCCGTGAGGAACACCCTGGAGGGGCGCACGATTGAGTACCGGCCCGGCGGTGGGCTGGACTACCATAATTCACCCCTAATGGCGGAGATACCAACGGGTGACTACAGTCACATCCATCGATCAACAATTGATCAGCTACGCTCCATGAACGAGAGGGGAGTTCTAGGGCCTCTGGGTGCTCTCACATCCACCGATCTGCGAGCCAGTCTTGTTCACGAGTACAAGCCCTTCAATGTCACTGATCTGCGGACACCGGATCGCCTCGACTACGGCGCTGCCAAGGTGATAGACGGACGCAGTGGTCAGAATGGCGGAAGCGCCCCCACCGACGGGGCATCTAATGGCGATCCCACCGACATGAGACACCCCGGGAACGCTGAGCCGCACGATCAGAAACCCTACAGCACCCCGTCAACGCCACCAACGCCCCTCTCAATCTCAGACGCTCAGATGCAGGAGTCCAAGGTAATTGCTTTGCCCCCAAATATCCCCCAACCACAATAAAAAAAAAGAACCGCCGTCGCCGTCAAACTAGAGCATGTGCGGGCACAACTTCCCCCGAAATCAATAACTCCAGCCCGAAAAAAAACTTCCACGATTCTCAAACATGCAAAATCGCTTCCGAAGCGAAACGAAAAAAAAATCACGCACACATACTTACCCGTAGCCGGGAAGGTTGTGTTGGATGAGGCGAAAATGTAAAAAAAGAGCGCCACAGGGAGAACCATGGACGCCACCCACTTCTGACGAATTCTCGCCACCGGGCCAGTTTGTTCCCCCCAAACTCACACCCTTAACTCGGTCCGCAACAAATTCACGACTGCGTCACTCTCTGGCTCTCCTGTACGCGTCAAGAGGGTCGTGAAAAGCGTCCAAGTTCTCTGGGAGTACTGAAAAAAATACACATTTCGGGTATGTGTCTGTGAGGGGTTGTCGAGAGGGTGCCGCTCAACCCCCTCGACGCCATGCGATTTTTTTTCGCCTCGCTTGGACTTGTATATTCCTGGGTGGAAAAAAATTAGTGTTTGCCTGTCGAATAAACAAAAGAGTGCGAAAGGAAGAGCTCCGGGGAAATTAATTAAATCTCAAAATGAAAAGATGTTTTTGCCTTTCAATGTGCCAAGAAGTTTTCCTTCGCGGGGGAGGGTTGGAAAAAATCCACACCACCCCCTGGACTCTTGCCGCGAGAAAGAAAATCCTATATATAAAAGGGTGGTCGTCGGACTAGACTATACCAACCCTATTAGAAATTTTATCTAAGGACTCCATATTCTTGTCCGTGCCCTGACCTCGTGCTGAGAATCCATTCTGGATCTTTTTTTTCCCTTTTTCTCCTCTCATGAACACGATATCACAGCAAGACTCACACCAAACTCCTCGTCAGTAGCGCACACATGCATCTCAAAAGACACGAAAATATTTTTTTGGGAGTTGTCAAAAAACCGAAGAAAAAATGTGTGTACGGAATGGATTTTATTTTTAACAATCCTCCAAATGTAACGATGTGTCTTTGCGGGAAAAATGTGTGTCGAAAATAGAAAAAGTGACTGAAGAAAAACATTTTCAGACACTTCATTTCTCGCGCCTTTGCACGGGTCTTGTCTTCTCAAGCACTTGGGATTTCGGGAGTAATGACGATGGGGGTGAGGGAGGTGCGTGGAATGATCAATTTCAACCGTTTTCCTGTCCCTACTTTCGATTAGGGTAAATAAATGATTAATTTATGGCTTCCAATTGGAATTTCAAGTATTTAGGGTTTCTGCAAAAGTATTGGACTTTTTCATGTTTTTTAAAGTTTGTGAAGTCAACTTTTTGGAAAGTCAACTTCAAAATCTAAAATTAATAATTTACGAAAATCTATTTCTTCCCTCATTTAAGTAAAATCTACAATTTGGAATAAAAAGTTTTACAAGAATAATTCGATATATTTTTGTGAACGGCTCATGAAACTAATAATATTTAAGCCTCCCTAAATCTCTGAAATATTTAGAATCTTACTCAAAATATTTATATATGCTACTTACTTTAAATTTAAATGCCTTGAATAACATTTTACTTTTGAAAAAGGTTTAAAACTTTTGCAAACTCCAAATGAAAGAGTTTGTTTCGCGCTCCTGCTGTTAAAAGTTTGCACGGCTGGCAAAATGTTCTGACTAGTCATGCCCTTCATGGTCGTTTCCGAGATGTGATGCGTGAAAATGAGTGGCGGTGGAAAATTCAACACAGTTCTTACCGAAAATTATCAAAATTCAACATAAAACCTTTGAACTAAACGTTTGGGAGGCACCATCTGAACTCAGACTCTGCCCTCTCTCTCTCCACAATTATAATGCCGTATCTCGGAGTTCTTAGACATTTTTCATACACATTTTTCGAAGCACATTATTATATATTATTAACGTGACGCAAGAATGATTCTAAAAACGAGAGAAGGCGTCATTTTGATGTTGAAAAGTTGAGTCTCTGTGTATGATTTTTTTTTTGAGTATAAAATGTGTGTGAGTTTATAAAATGATATTAAAACATGCTCGAGTTGAAAGAGGATGGCTCTGTGGTGTTTGTGGCTTCGTCATCGAGATGCGTGTGCAGAGGCCTAACTAAAATATTGAACGGCGCCGCAACGCCTAAAAAAACTATTCGCCATCGTGTGCGCCCCCTGTCCAACGAATTATACTAATTGTCGGGTTGGAAGTGGACGCATGTGGAGTCAGCGTATTTGATGTGCAAACTCCCAAGTTTGTCGTTATTAAGGGGTCAATTGCACAAGTGCCAACCCCCCAAACTTCCAATATATATGCGCCACACTCGCTAAAATGGTAGTTCTGCCGAATAGCAATTTCGGTGGTTTTGTTCACATGGGCCAGTTGAACAGCCGAACATTTGGAGGCTCTTGAGCAATTAAACATATGGTTAATATTTTTTCGAAGTCATGAGGATGATACCCTGGAGCGCTTCGAATTTCTCTTCGCGATCGTGGCTCAGAAAATTATTAATGAGCCTCTATGCCTTTCTCACAGTTCGCTTTCCCACTGGCCAGCATCTTACCAACTTCCGTTTGGCTCTTTCTCTTTTGGGTGGCACAGACCGAGCTCCAAAGCTGGCTATCCCAAAATCTCTATCTCTCTACCGATCCCTTATGCTTTACTTTGGTAATATAGTCTTTTGAGAAGTCTCACTGCCCAGGAAGATATGCATTCTCCGAAGGAACTTCTTGGAAAGTGGATGATGACCAACACAAGCCTGAGTGATTTGTTGATGAGATAACAAATTCTTATTGACGTTTTTGAGCCCTTACCCCTAGAAATCTCCTCTCTCGTCTCCCTCTGTAGTTTGAAATAGGCTGAAAAATGCATTTTTT
>CAKKOB020000297.1:31250-56029 GCA_918844115.2 Phlebotomus perniciosus | reverse complement strand
GTCTTTATTCTTGTCTTTATTTGTAATCATTGGAACTCTCGCAGATTTACGGATATTTATATATAAAATAATAATGAATAATTTGAATAAAAATATTTTCAATCTTATCATCTAATTCTATGAAATATTTTAAGATTCTCGCCTAATTCTTCAAATTTGCTATCAGAATGTTTTTATTGGGCCTTAATTCTTGATTATTTTCCAAGAAGAGTTCCTGTATTTCGTTTTGAAATGAGCTTTTACTTGGGAAATTGATGTTTTTGCGATAAATCACTTTCTTATCCGCGTTTATCCAAGATTTTCTTAATAACTCAAAAATCAACTGATGAAACGCAATTTGGGATAATTCTGAATACCAAATCTTTAAATATTATAATCCTGTAAAAAATATTTATTTTTGGAAACTTAAACTCTCGAATAGATCGGTTATTCTCAAGTTTGTCCTAAAGTTCTTGGGAGAAACCGAAATGGAGGGTTCCAAAGAAAACACCGGTTTTTTAAATTGTTTTTTGGCTAATATGTTAACCAGAGTAAATCTTAGGCTCTATAAATACTCCATATAACAATGCTATAATACCCATTATCGCTTCAACTTGTTAATACATAATTTCGTAATAACTTCGTTTTTCGTTTCCAATAAACTTGACTTTTTGCAGTGTTTATCTTTTAGTCTTTCTCCATTTTCATATATAAAATATTTCTATTCTATTTCAAGAACATTGCTCTGCATATTTCCCCCTTGCTCTATGTAAATAGCATGTAAGGCCTCACAGATATCAAAATTAAAGATTGAAAGTTACTCTTAATCAGAGGAAATTGAACCGAATTGCAGTTGAAGCCACTTTGGGTAATCAATTTCTGAGAAATTAATTGAAATCACAGGAAAACCAATTAAACTTATGCATCTACATCCATTGCCACTGTCTTTTTTGTCACACGAAAAATAATATATGTACCAGCTCTCTCAGCTGTTGATGATATTTCATTTGGAAAATATCAACGGACATGTCAGAGTTATTTAATAGAGAAAAATATATGAGAAAATATTTTCTGCACAATATATTCCTGCCACCTGAATTGACAGGTGACTTACGTGGAATTTTAATCATGCAAAAAGGGCAAGGAAGATCCAATGATATTTCTGCTTTATGTAAATTAAAAGGGGAAACAACAACAACAACAAAAATTCCCATCACGAAAAATATGCAGATGTTGGCAGTGAAATTTCAATAAGTGCCTCTCATATGAATAAATTTTCCCCCGTGAATTCTGCATTCAGGGATTAACGGAAGACCTCTCCTGCTTTCTCTGTCATCCTGATAAAGAGCTAGAAAATGAAGAATGTTACGTGTATTTCACGCAAGTGTTTGTGTTTGCAAAATGAAAGAAAAATATGTTGAAATCGTATAACAGGTAGAGGCTCACTTTCTTATCTTATCTAATTGTCGGCCGTTGCTAGGAAATGTTATCACCCACGGAACAGAGTGATATAAAATGCGATAACGCAATACGGGTAATAATGTTAACTTTCGTCGCAAGACACTCACTTTTTTGACTCAATTTAGTATTGGGACAGTGATTCTCTCGTTAACTTACTCTCATCATATTCTCTTGTGAATTTCATTAAACTATAAATTATGTGCTGAGAAAACTATTTTTCTCTCTTTTGTGAAATTCACTAAGATTCTTGAGTAATTGGAATACCAGTTTTTCTTGTGCTTCTTTGGCAATTACTTAAAGACTGTGTGTGGGGGTTGAAAAGAGCCGCCCGCCCTACAGTAAGAGTGACAGTGAGATATCAAAAAATATTTCTTCTTTCAAACAATAGATTACAACGGTGTAGGACGAGACATTAATATCTACCTCAGCAATTAGTTAAATGGAAATGTTGAGTTCATTGGACGCTCTGGCGGGAAAGATCTCTCCTGGATCAGGAAAAAACAGTCCAAGTCAGCAAGTGGACAACAATGCCAACAAGATAATCCCAAATATTCATCCATATTCGAAGCAGGAGCAGGCACATGCGAGAGACCAGTAAGTATCTTATGTACACATTCCCAATTAATCACCTGGCTATTGACTCCCCTCTTGCACCATAATGCTTCGCCTAATTGCCACAAATTCTCCTCTGAAAACACTGTTTCATCATTCCTGATAGTCTACTCTACCTACATATATATCCCAACAATATTGTGCGCTGCACAGCAGGAGTTTCTGGCGCTATTTGGGCGTAATTTGAAGAAGGAGGCGCGATTCCTCAATGATTTGCTGAAAAGGTCATGCAGAAAATGTCTTGATTTGAATGTCAGATAGAATGTCTATTGAAGAATTCACTCTTGCTTGCCAATTTCGCTCGATGGAACCTCATGAAAAATACTCTCTCTCCTCTCTCTCCCTTTCGTAATTATTTCATTTTGGCACCGCGTCAAAGCGCCGATTCGCTCAATTGTTCTCCCCTTTATCTTTAGATAATCACCTTAATCAGCTTGGCATTTCCCACTCCGGTCACATCCGCAAGGCATTCAATGAATCGATAAGTGCCTTCATTTGAGACAGAGATTAATTCACGAGAAATTACCTATAAATGTATTTTTGATATACCTTTAATACTTTATCACCCTCACACGCATTTTATGCAGCAATATCTAAAAAAAAATTTAACCCACTTTTATTATCACAAAAAAATAACCAAAGAGATAACACCTGATATACATGGATCTCGTAATCCCATCATCGTGGATTCAACACATAATTTTCCGCAACATTGGCCAGATTAACAGCCAGAGAGAGTTGTGTGCAATAATTAATGAAATATTATAATTTTTATTAATTGATATTTATCAATTTACCCTTTTTTGCTCATTTGATGCAACCCCGCACAGTTGATGCAAAAATTATTTCCATTTAATTTGCATTTTCATTCCAATTAGTTTTGGGTTTACTCACTCATCGAATTTCATTTAATTTTGGAACGTGCACAGAAGGAAATACTAACCCCAATTTTCCGTATGACTCACAGAGAGCATTGTATAAGATGTGAGAGCATAGTGGGTGGCAGAAGCATATGAGGAGCATATTCACTAAGTTATAGTGTCTGGGTAACTTTTGGACCATCGAGTGTCATTCAGACAGAGATTAACTTTTTCATGAACACGGAAATGGATGTGAAATGTACAAAATTTTCGGGATAAACTTTGTGTTAGATGATGAACAATTGTGGTGGTACATTAAAGTTACATAGTCACAGTGCATAATATGTGATTTTCTACTCAAAGCCAAAGTGAAATGAATTTTCACAATATGTATATAGAACATTGTGTCAGATTTTGATAAGCATTGGGGGTATTCACGGTGAAATTTCTCGAGCTAAAGTAAAAGCTTTTCAAGGGACAGTCAAATTTCCCGTGGAAGGCAACATTGAATGATATATTTAGACAAATTTACACAGTCACACAACGGATCACAGTGAATGTATCCACCCCCTCTTCATGGGTTCACTATTCCATATTTCATACTATCAGAAAGTTATGTAAACAGGGAAATCGAGGAAAATGGGGAAATTTGTTCCATGAATAAGAATTGAGGATTACGTGCAGCAGAAGCAGTCATTTACACAAAAGAAGCACTCCTTGTGGTGGCAAAGAAAAAATGTCATTCTATGGGGAAAAATATGGAAATTTAGATCACATGCAGATGAAAATATCTTCCATATCTCAGTTTTCTGGGCGAGAAACTGCAATCAGAATATTATTCATCTGCGGTAACATTCATAAACTCCTTTGAATTATTGACAGAATATTGTCAAGCGAAATTCATAACATTTTATTCTGATACAGCAGTTCTTTATACAAAGTTATAGATTTTTTTGGTAGAGAACTTCTGAAATATCGATATGATACATTATTTAGTGTTAGAGAACAATCCAATTAATTTATATTGCTGCACCACCTCGTTTTCTTGCTCCATGAATTATATATAGACGATGGAGAATTTTCTCTATATATCCAACAACCATATTTTTCATGTGAATCAAACTAATATTAATAATATTTACTGTGGTGTTCAGAAACATGAAGAATAGCCAGTTGTGTACAAATTTGATCACTATTTGGACTGTATGTTTAGTGGACTCCTGTGGGGGCTAATATTTAGCTAAAAGGAAAATAATCATTTATCCAGAGCGACCAACCGCAACTGCTGAGCTCTTTTTGATAATCCAAATTGGACCAATAAAAGCCTCCTGCAGTGAACATATTCCCTCTAATAAACCGCTTCAATATCAGCACAAAAGGATTTCTGGGCATCAAGAAGCGTAGAGGATTATTCCTTGAAATACATACAAGACGCATGATCCGTGAGTAAATAGCTTGAGGTGAATGGAATAAGGTCACGTTTCGACGGTCCAGAGTCAACTTATGAGTGAATCGTTGCAGATCTAACCTCTAATCGTATACCCTCACATCATTTTTCTCAAGTGCCAATAACAACATTCGTGACCAAGGGGCAGATATTATGGCCGGGAGTGATGGAATTTAAGTTAAATTTCTTAGAACATTTTACAAAATATTTAACAGCTTTTGAGCTATAACAATTATTTTGAACTTTTATAAAATTATTTGAAGCTTTTAAGAAAAAATTCAAAAATTTTGAAAGCTTTCTAAAATTACTGTAGAACTTCCACTGAAATTTATGAGTATTTTTTAGAAAATAGAATATAAAAACAATTTTGGAAAGATTCTGAAGCTTTCAGTTAAAGTATTTTATCTCAAAATAAGTTTTTAGAGGTTTTTTTTAAACTATTAGAAAATTTGACAGATTTCTTTGGTTGAATCATTCAAGAGCTTTCACAAATATTCCAGAAGCTTTCTTAGAAGTTTTTAGTATAAAAAAACAGATGAAAGCTCTTCAAAGCTTTCCAATACTTATGAAGAACTGGTAGTGGTGAGGAGCTTTCATACAAAATGAGTAAGTTGGGTGGAGCCTTTGAGCAAATCCTTGAAGTTTAAAGATAAAAGTAAACTTCGATAAGTTAAAAGCTTTCTAAAATCACGGTAGAGATTCTGTTGAAATTTAAGAGTATTTGAAAGAAAATACAGATTAACAAAAAATTTAAAAATAAAGCTTTTAGAGAAATAGCTTTTTCTTTATTATTTTCTAGTGCTTCTTGAATATGACGATAAGAATTTTAGGGATTTTTAGGCTAAAATTAGTTAAATATTTCTTTGGCTAAAGCTTTCATGAGCTTTTACAGATTTTCCTGAAGCTTTCTTAGAAATTGTTAATACAAAAAATATGAGATGAAAGCTCTGCAAAGCTTTCCATCAAAGCTTCCCGATACTTCTAAAGTAGCGGAAGTAGCGTAGAGCTTTCAAACAAAACTTGTAAGGTTGGTGGAGCTTTTAAGCAAATCCATAAGCTTTAAAGAAAATATGTATTACCTTGCATAGATTTCATAAGTAAAAGCTTTACAAAATTAGTATACCTACAGCTTCAGTTGAAATTTAAGAGCATTTGAAAGAAAATAAAGTTTAAATAAGAATTTTAGAAAAATTCTGAAGGTTTTAGATAAATCTTTTTATCTGTAAAAGTGTTATTTTGAGATAAAATACATCAGTTACTTCTTTGACTAAAACTTTTAAGAGCTTCTAAAGATTTTTCCCAATCTTTCTTACAAGATGTAAAAATAATAAGTTGGAAGCTTTTTTTAAAGCTTTCTTGCAAAGCTTCCTGATATTTCTGAACTACTGAAAGCGTGTGAAGGTTTCCATATAAAATGTGGAATTGCTTGAAATGTTTTACGTCTTTTTGACCCTAATATCTCCCCCTTGTTAGAGGCACAACAAACGACCATATTTCCCTCCAGAAAATTCAGACCAACACAGTGATTTCGCTAATCCAGAATGAATTATGTTGCAATTATGCTTCAGCCTGAGACCCTCAGGGATACTGAGTAATTTAAATATCATTTGGCAGGACGAGAAAATGGAAAAATGGATTTTTCCCAGTTTGCCTGAATCGTTGACATAAATTTAAGTATATTTCTATTAATGGCACAGAAAATAAATGGACACTCTGAAGATGCTGAGATGTAATTTATCTTCTTAGGAGTTCTCGGAGTAATTGAACTATTGTATTGCGAGAAGACAATTTCGTGGCTTTGTCTTCTCATGTAATTGTGCCATCCAAACAGCATCGCATTAAATGACTTAATCCACTGGGTCTTTATGCACTGTTTCCTCAAGATAAGAGAGGAATGAAACATTACGTAGAACTTTCAAGGTATATTTCATGCACGAAGGACCATTCTATCTGGGAGAATTTAACTGTAAAAAATTCCCCTATATTTCGGATTAATTTCTCACATTTGAAATGAAATTTTTTTGTTAACCCATGAAATGAGATAAAAAGCATTTTGTCAATTTCTTTGTCATGCGGCTCATCCTTTTTTATGGAGTTTTGGGGGGCTTTTGTTTCCAATTACTCTATCAACAGATGAAAGAGAGGAAACCACCGATAAGGTTGATATTGCGGCTAATATTTTGGCCACCTTTTATTTCTCTCTCTCTCTCTCTCTCTCTCAAAGGGATTATGTAGGTGAAATAATTTTATATGCTTCCGGGAAAGTCCCGAATTCAAAAGGAAATTTTCACAAGAGAAAACCTTCACTATGATACATGCAAAGGGTCGTTTAGCAAAAGTGCGATAAAGTTTCATGTAATGAGAAACTTTGCACATTTTGCTCTTCTATAAATTTCTCTCTTTCTCTCTCTCTTGTTAGAATTTGAGCTTCAACAGTTCACTTGAAACAATATTTTATTGACTCTCACATTTTTTTTATTAACAAGAAATTGCACACTCTTTCTCTATCTCTCTCGTGCAGATTCATCTTCTCTCTTTGTCGCTCACTGAAATCCTTTGAATTTCATCTGTCGACACTAATTACTCTAACTGTAAATTAATTTCTGGTTGAGCTTCTGCAGAGAATAAAAATATCTCACTGTCGCAGTTGAATTTTGTCCTGTGTGAAGTTCAAAGGCTCATTTTCTGTGCGCATTTCTGTGGACCAAGAGATAAATCTCCAGTGTAGATAAGGCGCTTTTTTTGCACAATTTTTTTTTGAATTTGATTCTGGATAGTTTATCAGTTACTTTCCCGCCCCACGTTATTTTATACAGTCATTCCTCTAAGTGGATAATAGATTCCACGCGAGCTCGTATTCCCATTTTGAATAGTTTCGTCGCCCATAAATCGTCGGAAATGTTGCACTACACCCCCCTCATTGACTTCTTTAAGTATTTCGAGTATTGCGAGAAAATTGATAAGTATGGGTGAGTGTTTGCAAAATGAACCGGAAAATTCTCACTTAAGATCCTCACAAGATGAATTAACATAGCGCTCAATGAAAAATCCACCCCGCGCCATTTGCGCGCCCTCTCTCCCCCTCAAGTGTCGTCTCTCACAAAGTCCGTCTCTTTCGCAGTGCTGGCATGAACAATGGTGGCAATTCCAACAACAACAACATCTCTATTGCCAACAACAACTACGGACTGTCTGACAAGGACTTCCCGTCCGAGAGTCAACCGACCGAGCAACCGGATCCTGACTACATCAAGATGTTCGTTGGACAAGTACCCAAGACGATGGATGAGAATCAACTGAGAGAGATGTTCGAGGAGTTTGGAAGAGTTCATTCAATTAATGTTCTTCGTGATAAAGTTACGGGTGTGAGTAAAGGTAAGGACTTTTCATTCAATTTTGCCATAAATAATTTGCATATTATTCGCTATCAAAAGACTATCAATGAGGTCATCTTCGGAAAAACTACAATTTTAGGGTTTAGGGCTACAATATTAAGGGTTTGAAGAAAAAACGTACACACTTGTCATTTTCCATATTTTTACCTTTAAATTCTTTTTCTTTAATTTTCTGTGAAAATTTGCCGCATAAGGGGTCACTAATAAGGGGAATCTCTGATTGACTCGAAAAATGTTTCGTGAAACACAAGAAACTCGAGAAATCTTATAGAAAATTTTCGCTTTTAAGCGATTGAAACGCTTTTTTTAAATTTGAAAATGAATTTTGAAAATTTAATTTATTAACAAAGTTACGAAAAACATTTAAAATAAATAAAAATTAAAAGTATAGCAATAATTTCTGTTTTCTAAAACCGTTTTACTTGTTTGTTTTTTTTTTAATTTCTAAACATTTGTAAAGTAGGTATTTTGAAGCATTTCAATGCTTTTTCAAACGTTTTCAATTCATTTTGCCTAACTTGAGAAACCACAAATATTTTCGCGAAACCCGAGCAACTACCCAATAAAGAAAGTCCCATGGGAATTCCATTGGAAATTCATTGGAAATTTTCCATATGCTTTCCACATATCGTCCCATGGAACATGTGTGACTTTTTCATAGGAAGTGTTCATTTGCCATTCGTTTTTGAAACACTTACATACCTGTATATATGGGAAATTTCACATGGAATTCTCATATGATTTCCCATGCGTTTTCTATGGAAATTCCAATAAAACTGTTGTCTTCAAATTATATGCAATTAAAACTCTAAAAGAAGTCATTTGAACGATTTTAAAGCACGAGGGTCCGTTTCATTTTAAGAAAGTGAAAAATCTATTTCATACGGACAGAAATTTTCCCATATAAGCGATTTACATGGGAAATTTCCCATGAGTTCCCCCATAGATTTTCCAAATAAATTTGAATTTCTTCTAGCTAATTCTAGCTCAATTCATTCTCCAAACACTTGTTTGTATTTATTCAATTATTTTGAAAGATTTTGGGGATCATGGAAAATCCATTGGAAATTAATATGACTTTTGGGACTCAACCTTTATAGGGTAGATTTCCTTGTTCACTTATATTATAAACATGAGCGATCCCTAGGATAATGCAGCAGAAAAATCTTTTGTAAATTCTCAGAAATTTCGCTATAGAAGATGTAAATAAAAAAATTGTAAAGCTCGGAAATTATTAAAACGCTCCAGAAATTCCACAAAACTTTTGATAAGAAAAATTTCCGACATTTGTTTTATTTTCGGACTTTAAAGTTTCCTATCTCATTCCATATCTCAATTTTTTACAATTTTTGTAGCATTTAGAGAAATGCGAAAAAATTTCTGGTATACAATTTTTTCCTATATGGCAATAGAGTGTTATTTCCAAGTATTTTTTTTGTGCAATCATAGTATTTCAAATCAGCCATCCATTAGTTCATTGTGAAAATATATAAATATATCAGTCATTTATTAGTGTACATATACGAACAGCCATGTGCATGAGATTTTGTGCTATAGACATAATGATTTATCTGTAATTAATATGTTTTTCTTGTCATGCACTTGAATTATAATATAAATTTTCAGGGATTTACAGAAATATATCAATGTGCAACGTGCTTTATGATTTTTCTCTATTATTTTTTCTATCTTTTAGAAAATTTTAATTACTCCCCTCCTTGATATATACAAAGTGTTGTGTGTGATATTTTACCGTCATTTTCTATAAAAGAACTGAGAAAAAAGATATCACGGCATAGAATTGCCATTTCAATAAACCACTTAACTTTTTTATATAAAAATACCCAGATATTTTTCCCACTTTTCCCATACGGATGAGAATTATTTATATTAGGTAAATTAGTGAAATTGATATTGCCACCACTCTGTAAAAAAAAAATTAACAAAATTTGCTTCCATCTCTATATTTTTTTCTCTATTTCTCTCTCAACATGTTGTAAATGTTTGTTGTTTGTTTTGTTGCTTTACGGTGCTTTTTCTGTATATTTCAGGGTGCTGTTTTGTGACGTTCTTCACCCGAAAAGCTGCTCTCAAAGCACAAGATGCACTCCATAATGTGAAAACACTTGTTGGGGTAAGTAATGCTCATTGAACAGTGATATTTCAGGAAATGTTGTTTAAAAAAAGCAAACACGCACATACACACATAAACATTTAAAATTTGTTTTATTAACGAACTGTTATATATGCTATGTTCTATGTACATTTTGTATATATGCAGCGTAACACAATTCTATGTGATGCATGTCAAGAGTTTTTTTTTATACTATTTCTTCTCTCAAAATCTCTCTCCTTCTATCAAATTTAATTGGAACTCCCGTATAAGAGCACCCCAATTAGAAGCTCTGTTTTAATTTTTCATGGTAAAAATCTCTTTAAATATTTAATACAGTGTAGATGTATAAGAGTATTACAGTAAGATAAAGTTTATTTGTAGCTCTTATGGATCGATACCAAATGATTATTTATAGAGACCCATTTTCCATTCAATTAAGTGTAACTTTTATATACATTTAAGCCCTCAATATCGTATAATTGGTCAGTCCTCGTATGAGATAATTAAGGATATCGAAGGATAATTACGAATATTTACTGATTATTTTCCTTATATAAGGGTGATGAGAAGTTAATAGCAAAAGTTCTGCACTATCAGTTTAGATTAAATGATATGCAAATGTTTTTTACGTATTCACCATCAATGATTATTTCGTTGTGATTTTGAATATTTTATGTATTTAATACTTTCTTAATTATTTTTTAATTGTAGATGCATCATCCTATTCAGATGAAGCCGGCTGATAGTGAAAATCGGAATGGTAAGTCAAATGGGGGAACTTTCTTAACTTCTTCTTAAGGACTTTTTCACTTATTTTTATTGTTGTTGTATTTTGTAATTATTTATAGAGCGAAAGCTATTCGTGGGGATGCTGAATAAGAAGCTGAATGAGGACGATGTGAGACAAATCTTTGATCAACATGGCAAAATTGAAGAGTGCACAGTGCTGCGGGACCAGAATAAACAAAGTAAAGGTTGTGCCTTTGTCACATTTGCCACAAAACAATCCGCAATTTGCGCTATAAAGGTACTTTGTGGTGTAATGAGAAGTGCTGTTGTGTCTGTTTGGGGGTTGAGAGATTAATCAAAAATGTTTCTTTTAGGCTTTGCACCAAAGTCAAACAATGGATGGATGCTCTGCTCCGCTCGTAGTGAAATTTGCCGACACTCAGAAGGAGAAGGAGCAGAAGAAGATTCAACAGATGCAGGCTAATCTGTGGAATATTGCCGCAGCAAATATCAACATCCCACTAACACAGACACCGACAACTGTGACTCCACCAATTTTGCATAATCCACCACAGCAGACCAGCCCCATTCTTACCACGGACACCATCTCTCCGGCCTCCCTCCAACTCCTCCAGCAACTTCAGACGGTCGGTCTGCAACAGCAACTCCTACAAGGTTTGCTTAAATATTCATTTATCTACTCGTCAATAATTTACTTGACGGAAAACTCATACCTCTTAAATATTTTTTTCTTTCTTAGACATTGTAACAAAATTATGTACAAGTTTTAGTAGAAAAAATCAATTGAAAGGATTTTTTTGCAATCTAAAAAGGAAAGGAGAACATACATATATAGAAGAGCTTTTAGATTTTACTTAAAAAAGCTACAAATTTTAAAAATTAGTTACTCAAATTTCCACCGAAAATCAGTCTCTTCAACATTTATGGAAACATTAAGAGTGAATTTTCCGGGAAAACACGACAAATGAGCAGAAAATGCCGTTCAGTAGAATAAAGAGCTATTTTAGTGCTTAAAAACTCTTGATTCGACTGAACGATATGCTCTTCTTTACTACTGAGTATTCCTTGGAAACTCCTTTTAGAGATTCTTCTGTGAGTTATCTTTGAGGGTTTTTCGCTGGGAAAGCGACCAATCAGCTTACAAACTATATAAAGATCAGTCGAAAGTACTTTTTCCGAGACTTTTTCAGTGTAAAAACACCCTTTCAAATTTATAAATAACTTTATGAGCTTTGAAAGTTCCAAAATACTTCCAACAGTTAGTGAAAGCTCAAAAAACAAGTTGTCCAAGCGTGTATTTTCCTAAAAGAATTTCATTTTTTCTCTTTATTTTAGTAAATTAGTAAAAGCGGGAGATAATATGGTCAAAAAGGATGTACATCACTTCCAACACTTCCACATTTTGTAGAAAAGCTCCACAAAACTCCAATTCAGAAGCTTTCAATATGCTTTAATTCTATCAATTTTATTTTCTTTTCTAACAACTTCTAAAAATGCTTCAGGATAATAATTAAAATAAATATCTGAAGATTATTATCTGTCTATCGAAATGTCTTCAGAAGATCTTCAAAATTGTCAAAGCTTGTCGAGATCTATAAAAAGCTCAAAAATGGCTTTGGCAAAAAAATATCCAAAAGCTTTAGAATTTTTACAAATTATCTTTTCTTTCAGCTCGTAAAATTCTACAGAGCTTAACAACAATTTTAGAGAGCTTTCTTTTTTAAAGTTCATAGATTTCCTTAAAGGCTTCTGAAAGTTTCAAAATCTCAGCAAATTCTCTAGATACTGAGTGAGTTCCAATAAAGTTTTAAATATATTCTTAAAGAACACAAGCAGATCCAAAAGCTCTTTAAATTTTCTAAAAGCTCTTAAAAAAATATAAAGCTCTGGAGAAACTTCCAAAAGCTTCTGACCTGCCATGGATGCTTTCAAAAATACTTGAGTTATCTTAGTATTTCAATTCAATTTTTAAAAGCTCTCGCGCACTTCCATTCTAATCCACACTACTTCTAATCATAATATCTCCCCCTTGACATTAGTATCTCTCTTACAATTATAATAATTTCTCTCTCTTCCTGCTGGTTTGGTATTTAGCGGGTGAGGCTCATTTAGTCCAGCAAAAACTTAATTATCTTGCGGGACTACCAACTCAGCCGGAGACCACAGTCACGACGGGACTCTTACCATCTATGACTGTGCAAAACTTGGCCGCTCTCGCCGCTATCTCGCAGCCTTCACTTGCCCCAACTCAACACACTCCCTCAGGACACTTGACCAATGCAGCAGCATTACTATGTAAGTAATATGTTTTAAATATAAAATTAGGGCATATGTATTTGCAAGGTAATACATAATATTGTCGCGGTTTAGGAGTGCGTATCCTTATCTATTTACATTTGTTTGATGGGTTAGATCAAAGAGAATTAAAGAAACAATTTTTTTTAATAATCCATCTGAATCTTTTTGAGCAAAGCATATTTTATCAGTTGAATTCACGCCCACGCATTGCCCACAATTATTATTACAGTGTGATAAAATGATAAGATTTTAGAGAAATTTCTTCATTCTTCATGAAACAAGAAACTCTCCTCATTTGCTATCAGAAGAGTTGAACAAATAAAGAGAAGTAAAAGTAATTTTTTGACTTGTCAGGTCTTTTGCGAAAGGTAACTAATGCAGGTGAGATTAATCTTACATTCCTGTTTTGCGCATTAGATTATTTTTTTTTCCTCCAATTTTATTTCTTAAATCATCAATTAAGTTGTTCGCATCGGTTGATTTAATTTAAAAATTTCCTATCTTGTTCAATTATAAAGAAAACACTTCATGATGAATAACTTTCTCCCCCTTATTATTATTTCTCTTCATCAGGGACAGATCCATCATCTCTTGCGACACCCTTCGTCTCGACGGGTCTCTCGCAATTTGGCGGTGGAGGCATAAGTAGTCCCCTGTCGAGTATCGCTATCACCTCAGCTGCGGCAACAGCGGCTGCTGGGAAGCAAATTGAAGGTAAGAGAAAAATTTGTTGATGGGATTGATCATTTCCTCACGACTTCCCGCCCTCCCCCAATTGCAATTGCAGGACCTGAGGGATGCAATTTGTTCATCTACCACTTGCCGCAGGAGTTCACAGATACGGATCTCGCATCGACATTCTTGCCATTCGGGAAGGTGATATCGGCGAAAGTTTTCATTGACAAACAGACAAACTTGTCCAAGTGTTTTGGGTTTGTGTCGTTCGACAGTGCCGAGTCAGCTCATGCGGCCATAAAGGCGATGCATGGCTTTCAGATTGGCACGAAGCGTCTCAAAGTACAATTGAAGAAACCAAAAGATGCATCCAAGCCCTACTAGTCACTATGGGTATAGTTGCCTAAATCACACACAAACAACACACAAAAAAAATCAATTTGAATTGATACGATTGTAAAATGATGAGTCTTTTGTATTACCTTAAAAGACAAAGTGGATGAGAAGTGAATTAGTGAGACAGTTTGGGGGGAGATCTTGTATTTTTTAAAGTAGATTTTGGAGAAAAAAAATTATATCACAATAAGAGAAAATGAAAAAAAAATTGAAAGATATCGTCGTTATTGTAAAATTTGCCAAAATAATCATTTAATATTGTATTTCGTTCCCTTATTTTGCGTTACATGCGTTATACGATTTTTAAACGATTTATTAGAAAGTAATAATTTCCGTGAAAATTCTGTATTCTCCACATTTTTTTTAAATATTGGATTTATTGTAAAAGAAAAAGAAAATGAATATCTAAGAATTCTATTTGGTAAATGTGTCTACAGATTTGCCTTACGCTTTATCTATTTTTTCTTCTTCTTCTTCTTCCTCTTGGGGAAATTTTACTATGTGTATTTTTATACAACAAAGAATTAGATTGCGGGAGGAAACGTAAAATTTTTGTACTCAAGAGAGAAAAACAAAAAAACCCGAAATTTTTACACAATTTAGAGAGAGAGAAAGTTTAGGTGAATATTATTTAAATTGAAGTTTTTGTCTATAATGATTAAGTTGAAGTTTACAATTGTGTATGTGTTAATAACTGAATTACTGTGATAATCAGTCTGAACACAAAGAAATAGAGGATAACTGCTGAAAAAAATATTGATGAAATCATATCTTGAAATAAAATATATTAGAGAAGAGAACTTGATGAGAGAACTTTTACTGATAAGATTGAGAAAACATCAAGCATTGTATCTTTTGTCTCGAACCTCCTATTATCTCAGGAGATTGTTTAAATTCAAATGAGAATCACCCACTTGAATTGCTAAAAATTAACGGAAAAAATGATTAAAAATGATAAAAAAAAGAATTAATAAAAAAGAGAAAACGAGAAAATGTTCATTTTTAACGCTAAAACTTATGTATGTTAGGTATACCGAAATGTATATAAAAAATATGAGACTATATGTTTTGAAAATTTGAGAAAAGTTTTTTAACAAATTTTGTATTTGGTACATTGAGGTACTGAATATTTAGCAAAGCACATGTAAGTAGAAGAAATGCGAAAATGAAGTACTGAGTAGTGAAATGAAATTTCAATGTTTCTTTTACTTTCTGGTCACAGAACCCCCTTCGGAAAAACCCCCAATGCTCATTCAATTGATTCATTTTTCAATGAGAAACTAATTTAAAGACCACGCCATTTCTCAGAAGTAAGTATGCAATTTCAATTCATAGGACACCATCCAATAAAAGAAAATTGTAGAGAAACAATAAAAGGGAATCAATTGTGGTTATAGGGACTCAACTTTTGTTATGTTGCTATGGTTCCTAATGATACATGATATTTAATGCAAGAAGAAGACGAATACATATCGATTATGTCTTGATTTTTTTCCTCCATCGCTCGTGTTTCGAATGAGAAAAGACATTCATGGAGAAAAAAATAAACTCCATTATAAGCAGAGATATGGATGTGTTTATTTGTATCTTTTTCATTATTTAAACGATGAAGCTTAGAAATTCGTTTGTTAGACAAGGCGCACATCATTTCCGAGAAACCGCCAAGAGATATGCAGACCGCAGCATAAAAATTAAAAGACATCAAGAGGTTTGTCTTTCAGTCATTCTATGTATAACTATATTTATATATATTGAGTGTGAGTCCATCTCAAGAAAAATACCCGTAAAATTTCTCCACTTCAATTTCATGTCTCCTCACATCAATAAAAGACTACTCCCTCTATTGAATGAATGTTTTATGGCACCCTCAAAATGTGAGCTACTGTATTGAATTATATCTATGCGATCCGTCTTATGGAGCCGAGAAAGCGGTATTGGTAGTCTCAACGTTTTAACCCTTTGGCGGACCGGACTTGTATCATATTTATATGTGAATCATGTGAATGCGTAATAAAGATTTTTGAGGTTATACATTATAAAGATTTTTTAAAACTTTTTCGATTGTTTTCTCCAGTTTTTCTTTTAAATAAAAAGTGATAAAAATTATAGTTCAAAAAATAAATGGGGAGTTATTATGATAAAAGAGGCGTACACCACTTCCACAATTTGTACCCCTATAGTTCCGGCACTTCCGAAATGTTGGGGCTTTGAAAGAAAGCTTAATCGAGCTTTGGAGTTATTTAATGGAAGCTTTAATGAGCTTTAATATGGTAGCTTTAAAGTGCTTTAATGGAAGCTTAATAGAGCTTTGAATATCTACAGTTTTAAGGAGCTTTGAAGTGCAGCTTAATAGAGTTTTGAAGGGAAGCTTTAATGCGAGCTTTTAAAAGCTTTCGTCTCTATAATTGAATTCTCCATTCTAACAACTTTTAAGAAAGCTTAAGAAATATATGTAAAAGCTTTCAGAAACTCCAACAAAAAATCGTTCTTCAAGAAGCTTTAAAGCTCATTATAAAAAAAAACTTTAAAATTGCTACCAGTTTGATTTTACTTCATTTTTTTTTATTAATTCTAAATTTCTGGAGAAGATATACCTTGGTACTACAGCAATTTTGTACAGCTTTGACTTCAAAAATTATCCAAGTTTAAATTTTCTTCAAAGCTTCGGAAAGTTCTTCTATTTTCTTTCACTTCCATTTCCAAAAACGCTTGCAAACATCCATTCAAGAGTACTACACCATTTCAGTTCATATTCTCTAAAATTATTGTGTGAAGTGAAGGGTTAACTCATCCGAGTAATCCCATCAGTTAGCCATATTAGCAATAACACCTACAATGCAAATAATTAAAGCTGACAATAGATATGTTGCATTTTGCTTTAACTTTAACTAAGGTATCGAAAAAGAAAATCAAAACTTTTTTATATCAGTGTTCTTTATTTTATTAAACAATAGAATCTTGCAAACAAGTCCCTTTTTGGAAGGCATCAAAAAGGGATGGATAAAGAGTGATTTTTTGTTTTACTTTCTTGTAAGACAAACACTTGGGAAATGTTCGTCGAACTAATCAATACAGTAGCATCTATTGTTTTTTGTGTCAAACCCTCGTCACCGTCTGAATTGTTAGTGTCTTACCGGAATATTGGATATCTTGCTACTACCTGTGTAGGTACACATACATACGCGTGTAGGTCATGAATATTCCACGGGAAAACAATTGTTATAAAGAATTTTCTGTGCTGCGATGCTTATTCTTGTCGCTTGAAAAGATTGTCGATGTCGATATAAATATAAGCGATCAATATTGAAATCACAAATAAATTTCTGACAAAATTATTATGAAATTGTCACTCTTTGCTTATCGTCATCGATCCGTTAATCCTGTTCAAAAGACTTTCATGGGATTTTATCATAAAAAAAATTGGCGACACGGTCCAAAACATGTTGATGGTTCGTATCTTTTGAAATTTTAATTTTCAACGAATAAAAATTAATAAAAAAATTATATTATCAAGTGAGATAATTCTAAATTAAAGGATACTTTGTAAGAATTCATTTATAATGTGATTTGGGGAGAAAGTGATCTCGACGACCTCCGCTTAAAATACATTGGAGTGAACATGTAAGAGAAAGATTCACAAGTTTACGCTCTGATAACCACCTAACCGTCTTGAAAATTCTTTTATGCATCAAACGTTCCATTAACATGTGATCCTCACTTAACTCATAATGTTTTATCTAATTGTGATTAGTGTTTCTCTCACCCCTCGTAAAAATGTGCAATTTGTAGGTATAATTTGCTGACAAACATTTTGTTAAAGAGATTAAACAAAAAAATTACTCTCGGTTTAGAGTCTCTTTAGTTAATAAAATTCCATCTGAAGAAGTATTGCAACACAATCACCTATCCTACCTGATGACGTGCTTCAGCAAAAGTACTGCACAGACATTACTCAAATGTAACCAACACAGCCAAAGATATGGTGGCATGCAACGATATATATTATAGTTTCTTCGTGGTGATTCGTCCATGTGAATATTAAGTACGATGTTAGTCGTTGGGGACTGCGTGTTGTTTGAAACATTGCGCGCCCATTGAATAGTTTAGTCATTCGCGCGGCCGCATAATGTACAGACTTTTCTAGTGAGTGTCGCGGCGGAAAAATCCTATTTTATTTTCTTCTCACATTTTTTTCAACCAGAAGTTGTTAACTTTTAAAATTTACTAAAAATTCGTTAAAATAATAATATTTTGTGTTTGAAATTGGTAAAATTTGAAAGGAAAATCAGAAGGAAAAAAAGAAATGTATTCAATGTCAGACGCTGATTCTACTAATAGGATTGCAGTGAATTTAAATCAATCTTCAATTGCTGCTATTCGATGAATCTCCGTCGTCTGCTGTACTAAAGTACATTACACTCGATAAATTGCTCATTGTGCCTTCACAGTAGACTTCAATAGTGTCAATAATTCTAAAAGTAAAATGCCTCAGTTTTAAATAAGGCCCAGTCAGAAATAGTTGGTGTTCTAGCGCTTTTGTTTGGTGACATATTTTAAGTCCACTCTTACTCGCTGTATTGTATTACATAGTTGCGAGTGATTAGAATCTATTGGGTCTTTGCATAAGAGCATATACCTCTTCCTTTACCGCTAAAATAGGACAAGTGGAGAAACGGATGAGGTGGTTTTTTTTTCTCACCTGCAACATTGCTCAACTTGGACATCGGATACAGCTGGACAACTGAATGATAGAGCATTGTCATTCATTAAAATGTATCCACTTCAATCAGATATCAATACATCGTGAACTGGAGTATCAGTGTGCACGTGTGTGTGCATGATAAAATCGCATATTTGCAGTATACCGGATAAAATACGCAAAGTGTCGGATTCACTGTGAGGACTGTCGAGTAAAAGAGTGAACTGTTATAGCTCTGGAAAATATGTGGTGGTGTATAAATGGATATACAACAATTTGCAGTGTAACAAGTTGCTATCTGGTGAATATTCGCTAACTGGACATTTATTCCCAAAGATCTTATCTAAACCTTTCATCCCTCTCGACATCCTCCAAAATACATCATCTCGATGACATCATCCACCGCGAGCAATGATATTATGAAATACAATACTAATATTGTAGGCAATGCCTAATATAAACTTCTAAAATTGATCTGCGGTGCCGATCAAGTGAAAAGACAAGTGATAAGTTTCACCCTAAGAGAGAAAAATCCTCCGGCATTTTCCATATAGCAAAAGAAAAGAGTCTTTAGACTGAATGGAAATGAAAAATCGCACGAAAGTGAATTCCCCGATATCCATTCCAGGACACGCAAGTCCCAAAAATGCAGCTTATCCATCCATATCAGCAGCCTATTGGCTACCAGCACCAAATCCGACACCATACCTCATCCCAGGTAATGTTTACTCATCAAATAAAGAGATATTACTCTCCATGAGCTCACACATCGTCGATAATTTTACCTTCGTACTCAAAGAGGTTTTTCTATGCGGGGACTTTATTTTCTTTCCTCTTCATCTTACAGGATTACATAATGCCTATATGTTAATTGATTATGTAACTGTTTTCACATGGGGATTTTCTTTCGCGATGGTACTCCTAGTTCGCGAAAAGATAGTCAAACTATAGGTATAAATTGATATAAAGCAAATAGAAAGGTCAACTTATTAGATTTCCTGGAAATTTTTAGGGAATTTGATCAGCAAAAAAATTCAAGGTACACCTTATTTGCATGACTTACACACTTCTATTGTTCGCTGTACACCTCATATCACCGATGGTCACTTATTTTTTCTCTCACTACAACCATATTACCTGTAATTGAATTATCACGATTGCCTCATGTATATAAGTATCGTGTCTTGACTCTTAATTTAACCATGTGATTTTACGACCACCTCATGTCTCTGACATTATTCTGCTACATTATATATATATATTATCTATAATTTCCATATCCCACACAACGTCAGAAAGGAGTAACGCAATATATTCTAAAAGGATGAAAATAATGGAGAATGTAATAGGTTGATGTGTATAAGAATGTTGGAAAAATGCCAAAATGGAGATTTCGACAATGATCATCACCTTATGATGTGCGGGTGACTATTTTACTCTCATGTCATGAGTATGATGCTTTCCTATGCCTTAAAAATACATGGCCTTAATGAAATACCCACTTTTGCGCAAAATATAGTTAAATGAATCCGTTCCAACAAATACAATTTGGACTGGCGGGTAAAAGTAAATGTAAATTGTAATGTAAATAAAAGAAGAAGAAAAAACAGAAGAATGTCTTCAAAGAGGCCATAACGATGAAATAGCAAGAATTTGCAAACTGTTTTTCTTCAGAAGCTCTCAAAAAGTCAAAATAGTTTCTAAGATTACGTTATAACCGAACACATCATCACTGATGATGTGCTTAATACAGGAGAAAGGCAAAAACCAAGGGGGAGATATTATAATCAGAAGTGGTGTACATTTGAATAGAAGTGCGTCAGAGCTCTAAGAAGTGGAGTGGAAGTGCAAAGATAAGTCAAGTAATTTTGAAAGCTTCCATGGAAAAATAGGAGCTCTGAGAAGTTTTTCCAAAGCTTTAGAATTCTTGGAGAGCATTTGGTAAATATCAAGAGCTTTTAAAAGGATATTTATGAACTTTAAAAAAATATAAGCTTGATTAGCTGAAAGCTTCCTAAAATTCCTGTAAAACACTGAAGAAATTTACAAGCATCTGGAAAGTTTGTGAAGCTTTCGGATAATTTCGCTTAGCTTTTGAAAATCTTTGAAAGCTTTAACATATTTTCTTAAGGTTTCTTAAAAAAGCTTTAGAAAGTTTTCCATGAAAGTTTTCTTAGACAGCTTTTTTTATAAAGTTTCCTTAGAAAGCTCTAGGAAGCTATATCAGAAAGCTCTAGAAAGCTCAATTATAAAGTTTTAGAAAGCTTTTTTCAGAATATATTGGAATGCTTTCTGAGAATGCTCTAGAAAGCTTAGAAAACATCTAGAAAACTTTCTTAAAAAGCTTTAGAAGGTTTTTTAGAAAGTTCTAGAAAGCTATCTTTAAAAGCTTTTTATAGAAAGCTTTCTAAGAACGTTTTCTTAGAAATTTTTCTTAGAAAGCTTCCTTAGAAAGCTCTAGAAAGCTTATAAAACTCAAGAACACTTTCTTAGAAAGGTCAATGAAAGCTCAATGAAAGATTTCATTAAAAGCTTTAGAAGATTTTAGATTTAGAAGATTTGAAAGCTTCCGAATTAGAGTGTTTAAGAACTTTTCTACAAAATGTGGAAGTTTTGGAATTGGTGTACGTCTTTTTGACCATAATATCTCCCCCTTGGCAAAAGTACAATCAACAAACGATTACATATTACAATACAAAATACAATATTGAATGTCTGCATATACTTAAAATTAAAATGATGAGAGAACTGTTTTGTACTCTAATGCATCATTTTGCGCTTTTGTACATAAGCGGGCGGCTTATATATAATATCTTTGCGTATATAAACGCAGTGCATAACGTGTTTTATGATTACTGCACATAATCTTCGCACTAACTTTCTATTCGTTCCGTATAGTGTCGCGCATGTGAATGAAAAAGACTAATGAATTGAATTAGGGATAATTACCATCGATGTCTATGAAGAAGAAGTGAGGTTTCAATTTGCGTTCTTCGCTCAATTCAAATTATGATTCATTTGTTATAGAGGAAAAAAAATTAAAGCCAATCCTCTGTTATTTAAAAAAAAAAAACATACAGAACATACATATGCATCTCAGATATGTAGAAATTCTCACTAAAGAATTCTGAACATGAGACACCTCAAAATAAGTCACATTCTTTTTTTTTCAAGTTTGCTGTGACGAAAATTCCAAGTCCACCGCTCAAAAAAAAATATGAATACCTATTTTTTAGGCGTATGACTTGCAGCTAACAGTGATGAACAATGATGTATTTTTTCTTTACACATTTGACTATAGTATGTTGAAACTGAATATATACTTATTTATGTCTATATATCCCACATAAGACTTGCACAGTACTTTTCGTTTACAAACTATACTTCAACTTGGCTTAAACAAAGAATTGGTATTAAGTACAAATACAACGTTAAACTAATATTTGTAGTGTAAAACAATGTACACTTTGCTAATTATTATGCAACTCACATTCACAAATAAATTTAATCTCTTGTATAAATTCCTCTTGGCAAGTGGTGTTAGAGTTGAATAGGTGAGTAAGAAAGAGAGAATTGTTTTGTTTGATCTGTGATGTTGGATATACACACTTTCCTGTCCAATGGCGTCCTCAATGCCCTCAGAATACGTTAGTGAATTATACGATATTGTTAGTTATACAATCTTCCACCTATGTGAGAAATTTTATTGTTATATGTATTGTGCTATTTCACTGTATTTACTGTTTTTTCCTCTCGTCTTCTTCTCTAACATATCAACTTCTTACTAGCAGATTGAATTTGTGTGATGTTGGGAAATTCAATAAGCATGAAAATTTGTAAGAATATCCCATAATATGTTTATGTCTCTTACTTTTCTTATCATCATCTTCAAAGAAATATCAAGTACATCTCTTCTTAATAACGTGGACTTTGACTTAAAAATTTTTCTTTAAATTTTCTGCAAACAAACATTGTCACTCAAGTATTTTTAACGCCTGAAAATTTGTAATTGAAATGAATCGCTGAATATTCTCTCAAAAAATACAATTCAATCATTTAAATAAATTCTCACTGAACGAATTTCCAATATGTCTCGACTCTTTCAACACTAAAAGGCACGTGAAAAGAAATTGCAATTAACCACGCTGATTAACAACCTAACTTCGTCAACGACTTTTGAAAAGTGCCTGCATGTGAATTAATAATAATTCAATAAATTTCACTAACTTTTCATCAACTGTTGCTCTTCAAAACAATTCACAGTGTTTTCAATCAATTGAATTTATTCGTTTTAGATATATAACATGAAATACCTTTACCAAACAAGACGCACTTCAAAATGTGATTGAAATTGCATGCAATGTTATGGAGAGACGACTTGTTGCTCGTTTCATGGAATTTCTATTTGCAATTCCCTAATATCAATATTTTTGAATTGTTGAACGGACACGTTTTGAAGGCTATGAAAAATCCAACTCGAAGAATATGCTATATAATTATTTACAAAAAAATAGTGACAATAGTAAAAAAGAATGATTTGACACACAATGAATAGAATCTATGACATTTTTTTAAGGTTGTATAAACCGTAATTTTCAGTTGTCACGCATTAGCAGAATCAGTAATTTTCCTGGGTTGTCTTTACTTTGTAAAAAAGAAAATATGTAAATTTAACCATACTAACTTGTCTGTTACCTCGAAATTCACTATAGGTAATGCTTACATATTAAAGCTCGCGATAAGTATCATGCATTGATGACTTATGGAAGCTGTAATTCCTTTATGAGATTTTATTTTAAAGACGGATTGCTTATGAGTATGACCAAACAGAAAGATAGATCTTAAACAATTAAAAAAGCATTTTCCTGATATTTTTCATTATTTAATTTTAAATCTCCGACTTTCTCTGAAAAATTATATTATATTTTACTCAAAAATCGAGTTTTTTGCAAAATTGTAGCTTAGGTACAGAAACATATTTCCTTGCGTTCTGAACTAATCAAAGATCTGTCATGTTCGCAAGATATTATTTTGGTCTGGAGACAAAGCATAAATGCAAAAACAAAATTTCTAAAAATTTGGCCGAAAACTTCTAAAATCGAGTGTATTTTATTCTAAAATCTATCCAGGAGGCTTCTGGAATTGATCCTACAAAAATTCTTAAATCAATCCTAAACTTCTTAAATTAAAACTACTGCTCTAATATTGATTTCATAAGGAGATGAAATCAAGTTCTTGCTACTTAAAAATTATCGCCAGAAGTTTTTATCTTCTTTAAAAAAAACTAGAAACAAGTGAAAAATGAATAAATTTATGCTAAATTTGATTTTAGAAGTATAATCACTTCTTGAATTGAAATTTTTCCCGGTGTAGCCCTTTATATTACTCTGCGATGGCCTACCTCGCCGTCCTCAATGGGTTCTTCAATGGGTTTTTGGTGTAAGTTTGATTGTTATCTTGAAAGGGGTTACATGGGTCTCTCAGGCGGTAAAACAGCCTTTCTTTTCTTAATAATAATTCAATGTGTAGAAAATATTTTAAGAAATCCAACTTTTGTCATATGAAAGAGTAACAATTGAACAAAATTAAAAAAAAATTTCTTTGAAAAATTTTGAAAATTGGCCCGTTGGTAACCGATTTTCGGAAGCCTCTAAAAAAGAATTGCCTGTGGGGTAGTCAGGATAACTTTTGGTTGGCTTATCCGATATTGAAAACCAAAATATATTCTGTTAGTGGATGAGCTAAGCTTGTGCTTGAACGAAGGATTTTGGGTTTATCCAATTAGAACTCTTTTTACAAAAGAAAACGTGTAAAAAATCGGGTAAAATTCGAATTTTTTTACAGAAACCTTTGCCAAAAGTCCAAACTTTGTTTTTTTCAAAAATCCTTCGTTCAAGTACGAGTTTAACTCATCCACTAACAGAATATATTTTGGTTTTCGATATCCGATAAGCCTACCAAAAGTTATCTTGACTACCGCAAAGGCAATTTTTTTAGAGCTTTCCGAAAATCGGTTAGGTATCAACGGGCCTATTTTCAAAATTTTTCATTTTTTTTAAATTTTGTTTAATTGTTACTCTTTCATATGACA
>CAKKOB020000297.1:19178-31150 GCA_918844115.2 Phlebotomus perniciosus | reverse complement strand
AGTATCCAACAAGTATGACGAAACGTGTTGTAGCTATTATGATTTTAAACACCTGGGTGTCCCCAGCGCTATTATCTTTTGTGCCAATATTTGCCGGTGAGTTAATATTTAATTTTTAAAACATACCTGAGAACCACCCTCATGGACACCAAACACACCGCGCATAAAATCCCAAAAATGCCGTAAAGTTAAAATTTTTCCACCCTCAGACTATGCAAGAATGCCCTCGCACTGTTCCTATATTATTAATGTTGTGTAAATTCCATGTCTTTTTGGGTATAACGCAAATTCATCCCCTCATGCTTCTTTAATGGGCCCTGCCATCAGGATGGTATACGACGGAGAAACACAAGCAGGAGCTCATCGACAATCCCGATGAGTGTAATTTCGTGGTGAATAAGTCCTACGCCGTGATTTCCAGCTCAATCTCATTCTGGATACCCTGCACAATTATGATATTCACGTATGCCGCCATCTTCCGCGAGGCTAGTCGACAGGAGAAACAATTAGCCTTAAGACAAGGGACAGCCATGCTCATGCATAGGCACTCAAGTTCTGGAGGTACGAATGGTAAGCTACTTATAAGGCTTCTTTTTTTTCTCCTGCCACCATCACCACCCAGTCTCCAGGCAATTCTCTAAATGTGCTACTTCAGCAAAAGTGCCTCATCCAAAATGATGTGTTGTTATTTTATGTGCAAAATTTAAATATATGAACATCACATTGGGAATAATTGCTCCTTATCGATGGGGAATCAAATGCCACGCAATTATGATAATTCATTCAATATAATTACAAAATGATGCGATTACTTTTTCATTTTGAATATTCAATAGTCTCTGAAAATGAATTTTATGCATCGTTATTCCCATAGACGTCCTAAGAAAAAATTAATGTGATTAAATTTTATTATATTTGCTCCCTATATCTCTGCCATTAGACGATTTTTGCTGCTTTTTATTGGATTTCTTCATAATACTCTTACTCTGTGTTAATTCTAATGAAGTATTTTCATTCTGGGTCTCCAGAGATGTTTGGCAAAATAATATTATGACAATGATCACAATTAAATGGCGAGCTTTTATTTCGAAAATAAAATATTTTACTGCTCCGAAAAGATATTAATCTCGCAGAAAGAAAAAATGTTTAATTTACTTTGGAAGGTTGAGAAGAAATTAAATTCTTTTTAAAGGATATGGCTAAAAGTACTTGCTGCCAGAGACTCTTTTGTAATTTGAGTGAATGCGAGATTGTAATTAATCCCGCATGTTTTAAGAACTAATCTGTGGCTTAAGGGGTTACATGGGTCTCTCAGGCGGTAAAACAGCTCTCTTTTCTTAATAATATTTTATTGTGTAGAAAATATTTTAAGAAATCCAACTTTTGTCATATGAAAGAGTAACAATTGAACAAAATTTTAAAAAAATTTCTTTGAAAAATTTTGAAAATTGGCCCGTTGGTAACCGATTTTCGGAAGCCTCTAAAAAAAACTGCCTTTGCGGTAGTCAGGATAATTTCTGGTAGGCTCATCTGATATCGAAAACCAAAATATATTCTGTTAGTGGATGAGTCAAACTTGTCCTTGAACGAAGGATTTTGGCTTTCTTCAATTAAAACTCTTTTTACAAAAGAAAACGTGTAAAAAATTGGGTAAAATTCGAATTTTTTTACAGAAACTTTTGCCAAAAATTCAAATTTTGTTTTTTTTTTCAAAAAAACAAAATTTTCTACACATTGAATTATTATTAAGAAAAGAAAGGATGTTTTACCGCCTGAGAGACCCATGTAACCCCATAACGAATAGTTGGTTTTCGTTAATTATATGAGCTTAAATTTAAAACAATTAATCAATATAAATAAAAAGTTTGTTTAAGAAATGGTTTTAATCATATTATATAGATTAAATTTTGTACGAAATTTACTTATTCTGTAAATACCAAAATACAATGTAGGCCAACCCTATCATTGTTGTTTTATAACGATTTTTAATTTGCATATTTGCCAAATATATACTAGCAATCAATTTAATCATGAAATTAAATATTTGTCTGTAAATCGTGGTGACGTCATAATGAATTTTCCGATATATTAAAATGTAATATTGTGCAGATATGGATATTTCCACGTTGATTTGGTATTTCACGAGTAAATCTATAAATACTCGTGCTCTGAAACCACTTTTTTTATTTTTCCTCACAAAAGTGCGATAGAAATAAGTAAAGTTAAAAAGAACATGGCCTGTATGGCACTCAAGCACCAGCACATTTTTTGAATTTTTCCTTTACAATCACTTTTAAGACGCATGAGATGAATCTGAATGCTTTTGCCTTTTACATAATACATGGAATGTTTTATTTTTGATTTATTGTCTTTACCACCAATACTGTAAATTTATATTAGGAGGAAACTTTAACACTTAAGATGAAGAGGAGAAGCAATCAAACGTAGGAAGACGAATGGCAATGATCGAAGACGATGAAACTCGATTTTCATTCAACTGCAGAAATTTATGTGTGACACATTAATTGCAGAAAGGGAGGAAAAAAACCGCAAGACTCAAACTGATATCGTGCACATTTTTCACTGAATTCTATGTTGAGTGGAAATAAATTTTATTGCTATTGATGCTGTCGACCTTGTGCTTACTATATCTTCATGTCTAACATAATTGATCCAAAAGAAGATTTATGTGGATACCAGGCATTGCACAATATAAAGTCATTTTCTATAATATACTGGATATTTTTTCATTAGGTCTATTTCTGTTCATATCCGAAAAGCATTTACAATAACTTCCGGTCTTTTCATTATCGAAAATCTGTGTCACACGACTCACCTTTTATAGTATTATAGAACATTTTTTTTCCTTCCCCTATTATTGGTTAATCAATACTCTGGTAATGTATATAATTTTTATGACAATTTCACTGCTTGAACTCAATTATGTGGCTCGCGACAAGAATAGCACCACAATCTATTGATTTCTTCATGTAGCACGTGCATCGTTTTCTTCGGGGTCATCTGCGGACACTTTCACGCCAATTGATACAGTATAAGAGAAGTGAAGTATATTTATGTCTGGGAGAGTGTAAATAAATTGAGTTTGTGGTCAAACAGAGGTATCGAATTGTGGTTCCGAACTCGATTTGACGCTTTACTATTAGGAGAACAGTATTCCTATATTGTCATTCGGTTTGTCGTGTTTATTTTATGGGACCTTTAAAATATATAGTACAGTGAATGAGGGAAGAAAGTATGCTTTAAATATGACTTCAAAATTATGTTCATTTTTCATGAGTGATATCAAAAAATCCTGCTTTAATTTTCGAGCACTTGGCGAATATTTCTAATCACAAGTTCCTCTGCAGAGACGAGACAATTGCTTTTCCTGACGTTGCAAAAACCGGGTCACGTTTTTAAGCAACTGTAGTCTTTTTTAATTAAAACTGTGTTTATTGCTATTGACGTGGAGAATAATGAATATGACAAACCAATGGAAAAAATAGGTTCTCTCCATAATCCATCAGAAGATAAAGTAATAGAAGAGTCCATTAGACGTACATGAGGTGGAGATTGTATCGGTAAGAGAGATAAAAAACCATTTTTTCCTATTATTGTTGTAATTATTTTTCAATTATCTAATTAGTTGGAGAGAAGCCAGAAGCTCAAAGGCATGAAATCGGACCTAAATATCGTTGGGGGAAACACATTTCTAAAGGTTTCCATTAATCGATTTTCCCGAATGGCCGGGCTATTATAAGAATTCCAGCCATCCAACAACCCAAATGGTTCATCTGGTTTAAAAGTGCTCCTGTGAGCCAATTAATCAAATTTAGTGGCTCTGCGGTCGACTTCAGGAATCAATAGATTGATTTTCTATATATAATCCGAGAAAAAAATTACAGACTCTCTTCTATATGTATTCAAGTGTATTATATATACATTAAAATGCTTTTAAGCGCAACATATTTACCACATCAATTTTTCATGCCTTCATGATTTGTCAAATTGCAAATAAATTTTCCAGTGAAATTCATTTGCAAAGTAACTTTATATACTTGTTGCATTTTGTCCATAGCCTTAGCACATCATGTGGCTAAATACATGGTCGTCTTTTTAGTTACTTATAACAATACCTTGATTCTTTGGATGATGGTGTGAGTGTTGAAATGCGACGAAAATTCTGCTGACTCAATTTACGGTGTCTATTCTGAATAATCTGATTCTGCATGAATTTCTTTCCATGTGTTAATAAACGACTGTTGGGATTTTGCTGAACGGGCACTATACAGTGAAAATCCATGATATAAACTGACAAGTATACTCTCTCTAAAGTCTATTTAGCGAATTCCATATTTCCATTCACGGAACATTTGCTAATGATGCCTCGTCTGTCACTGGTTAGCGTGATAAGTCGAGGAGGATTTTTTTCACAGAACAAAATATATATAATTGTACATAAAATTTTCGATTAGACACGATTATCCCCAGCAAACAGATATACATTCGAGAATTGTTCAAATCAATAGGAAGAATCTCCCAAATTGAGTTAATTGGAACATCCATTATGCAAAATATACAAGAAGAATCTTATCAAGCGTATTTTCCATGTCTAAAAATAGCATAATTTTTTTGTACCTATCCGTAAAAAAATTTCCGGCGTGAAGAGGAAAAATTTTCCTATCCTAAGCATTTCGGGCTCTTCGCAGTGAAAAAAAGATAAATTGTCAGTCTCTCAGAGTTTTCTTCTGACAAAAATCACATGTGACATGTGAAGAATTTTCATGTCGATTCGCTCTTAGAGCATCTTTTGAGAAAAAGAAAAGAAGGGAATCAATATGACGAAATTGTCAATCACACAAACTGTGAGATATTGAAAATCATTTTGAAACTCTGCCTCATGATTTTATAATATAGCATTGAACTGTTGCGAAACCACGTCACATAGCATAACTTTGCATACCTATAATTTGTCATATATATACCCGCTCTAGATCGGAAGCTCTTCGTTGGAATGCTTAGCAAGAAATTCAACGAGCAAGACGTGAGGCAGCTCTTTTCTGGCCACGGAGCTATTGAGGAGTGCACTGTTTTGAGGGACCAAAATGGACAAAGTAAAGGCTGTGCCTTCGTCACATTTGCCACTAAGCAAGCAGCCATAAGTGCTATAAAGGTATATTTCTCTTCATAAATTGAAAATTTCCGGCATGGACGTCTTTATCTTCCGTTTCCTTTTAAAAAATTTAAAGGGATTACATCAGAGTAAAACCATGGAAGGATGTTCAGCACCACTTGTGGTGAAATTCGCCGATACCCAGAAGGACAAAGAGCAGAAGAGGTTTCAGCAGTTGCAGGCAAATCTTTGGAGTGTATCGGGATCAAATGGTCTCACGATGCCTCTCACTCAGTCAGCTACCACAATAGCCTCGCCAGTTCTGCCCAATCCTCCGCAACAGCAGAGCCCATTCTTGGCAGCTGATGCTATTCCTCCCTCACAAACTCTTCAACTATTTCAGCAGCTTCAAGGCCTTCAGACTGTTGGTATTCAGCAACAATTGCTTCAAGGTACTTCTCATTATATTTACCACGCCAATTGCATGTACAAATTTGTTCGTTTTAACTCCTAAAGAGAGCTTTTTAGTCTCTAAACAATAGCGATAAATACAATCATACATAAGTTTGATGTTCGAAAAAAAATATATACTATAGGTACTTTAATTTATGTTATCTGCCCTTGTAATTACTTGTTATCAAGTATTTGTTATACAGTGTAATTGCCGTGGAAAATGTGGAAAAATTTCTCTGTTGCAGTCTTTCTGTTGCAATTTCAAACACATATAGAAGTCAAAGGAATGATGGAGTATACAGTATTGAAAATTTGAATAAAATTAACATTAAGGGATGAGCAAACGTTTAGAATTCGACAGCTCAGTGCAATAGCATGATAACTCGAGTTATCATGTCAAATTATCCAAAAAATTGCAACCCAGGAGAAGATATTATGGTCAGAAAGTCGTACACCACTTTCAACACTTCCCATTTGTTGGAAAGTTCCCCAAAGCTCTAATTAGAAAGCTTTGAATAGCTTTCATCCAATCAATTTTATTTTCTGTAGTCTTCTAAAGCTTTCTACGAAAGCTTTCTAAGTAAGCTTTCGAAACTTTCTAAAGAAGGCTTTCTAAAAAAATTTCTAATGTAGGTTTCTGCTTTCTAAGAAAGCTTTTAAAGAAAACTTTCTAAGTATAATTTCTAAAAAAAAGATTTCTATTAAAGGTTTCTAACGCTCAAGTAAATCTGCAAAAGCTCTTTAGAATTTTCAAAAGTTTTAATAATTACCCGAAAGCTTTACAAATTTTTGCGATTTTTTTTCAAATGCTCATAAATTTCTGTAGAGCTTTACATTAATTTAAAGAGCTTTCAGCAATTCCAGCTTACGTTTTTCAAAGTTTTGTATATTCCTTAAAAGCTCCTGAAAGTTTTCAAAACGCCTTAAAAAAAACTTATCATACTCTGGAAGAACTTTCCAAAGCTCCAGCTATTCCTTGGAAGTTTTCAAAATTTCTTGAGTTATCTTAGAACTTCCATTCAAATGTACACCACTTCTGATCATAATATCTTCCCCTTGATTGCAATATATGTACTTAGAAAAGCAGAAAATGTAAAAAAACACAATTAAAAAGAACTTTTCAACCACCTAATTCTGCTAAATCCCATCTAATGTCTGTCATGAAAGTTACTTAAATGCTTAAAGAATGTATCGTGTTGAGAATCTAACAAATTTATCTCCAACAGAAAATGATTAATGAATGATTTTAATCGAATTTTGATGACTATATATTTCAATAATAATTTTCTGTGCCACTGCAAATGTAGATTGTGCTAACCGATTGTCGTGTCATAAGAGTTTTCTTGCAATTTTTTATACATATAGTAAATACTGATGACATAAATATCTTTACACCTGTTGCTAAAATTGACTAAAAACAATATCAAAAAACTCCAACAAAGGTTTAGCATCTACAGCAGCCGACCCGACGTCAACTCCTTCAGCAACTGGTCTCTTGGCACCAATGTCCATGCAAAACGTCGTCACCCTCGCCACAATGGCCCACCCAGTGCCCCAGTCACCGTCCCCCCAGCCACCCACAATTCCCGCCATAACGCCGTTATCGGCCGCCACGGCAATCGCAGGAAAGCCAATTTGTGAGTAATTTTCGTGGAGCATATGCTCAAAACATTAAGCGCTAGCAATCCAGTAGTTAGAGCCCCCTCTCTAGACAGGTAGTCAAAGTGCTCGTGGGAGAACAAATCCCCACAATCATCGCTCTCGGAAGCTCTCTTCTCTACACCAATAAATCGGAAATGTTATTATGTCTGTGTGTTGGTGGCGATTGATCTGTTTGTATATATAGTACAGAAAAAAACCACTTACTTGGCAAAGTCATAATCGCTGTAAAGAGTAAATAACTAAGCGAATGGTTATATGTATCTATCTACTTTGAATGCATGTGCTAAGTGATGGAAGAAGTAGAAAAGTTTACAGAGTATGATTCTCTCTAATAAATATTTCTTCATACCCATTATGTCCATTGATGTGTGTCTTAAGACATTTATTTATGGGAAGAGAGAAGAAATTGTCGTCACTAAATCGTTTATGCATAAAAACAAGGAGGAGATATTATGGTCAGAAAGGCGTACACTACTTCCAGCACTTCCATATTTTGTTGAAAAGATCTCCAAAGCTCCAATTCGAAAGCTTTGAAGTGCTTTCACCCTATCAGTTTTATTTTCTACAGTCTTCTGAAGCTTATTACGGATTTTTTTTAAAGAAATCTTTTCAAAGAAAACTTAGCTTTATAAGTAAGCTTTCTCTGAAAAGTTTCTAAAGCTTTCTGAAAAAGCTTTCTAAGAAAACTTACTAAAAATGCTTTCTAAGAAAGGATTTAAAGCTTTGTATGAAAAGTTTCTAAAGCTTTTTATGAAAGATTTTTAAAGCTTTCTATGTAAGCTTCAAGAAAATCTACAAAAGCTCTCTAGAATTTTTATAATCTTAGCTAGAACTTCAAAAATTCTAAAAATTATCCGAAAACATTACAATTTTTCCAGTTTTTTTCAAACGCTCGTTATTTTCTGTGGAGCTTTACATCAATTTAAGAAAGCTTTCAGGTAATCTATAGCTTACATTTTTCAAAAGGAATTTCCCTAAATGCTCCTGAAAGTTTTTAAAAATCCCTAAAAAAATTTCTAAGGCTTTGTAAGATCTTCCATCTCTTCCTTGGAAGTGTTCAAAATTACTTGATTTATCTTAGCACTTCCACTCCATGTTTCAAAGCTATGTGCACCACTTCTAACCATAATATCTCCCCCTTGATAAAAATGCCTTTACATTCACTGATTTAATTGCTCATTCTTTACATACTGGTTACTTGGGGAATTATAATAATTTATTGGTCTTCTTTCGTTTGTGCCAAGGGACGACAACCGCTGAGAGCTTACCAGTGGCGTATACGGCAACAGCTACGGGTCTTCCGGGCTTGGGAGCAGCATCTGCTGCGGCATTTCCTGCTCAATTGGCTCCAGCAGCGATCTCATCCGTTGCTGGGAAGCAAATTGAAGGTTGTACTGTCGCATCTTTACCAGCAGAACTCAATAATTAACACTGATTCCTAAACATCGCCTCTTTTAGGTCCTGAGGGTTGTAATCTCTTTATTTACCATCTACCGCAAGAGTTCACGGACACAGACTTGGCGTCAACATTTCTACCATTTGGCAATGTTGTTTCATCAAAAGTGTTTATTGATAAGCAGACAAATCTCTCAAAATGCTTCGGTTTTGTCTCATACGATAATCCTAATTCAGCTCAAACGGCTATACAAACTATGCATGGTTTCCAAATAGGCTCCAAGCGGCTCAAAGTTCAGCTCAAAAGAACCAAAGAAACCACGAAGCCATATTAAAAAAGCAAGTTTCTATACCAACTATTCTTTGCATAAAAGGAAATCATTGTTACCTAGTATAGAAGTATAACTATATTTTAAAGTAGGATATGAAAAGGGAAGAAGAGTAAATTGTGTATAGAAAATAATGTAATCGATCTACATTTTCCGTTGCTATATATCTAAGTTATATATATTTGACATATATATATATATAAATTATTGAATGTGAAATATATTATTGTGCCAGTAAATCACAAAAAATGGATTTAAGCATATGAACGAATAATTTCGCTAGAATTTCCCAACAATATTTTAAAGTGTTTCGGAGAGAAAACTAGAAAGAATGCTATATATGTACGCTATATGTACTTAAGTGTTAGGATTATCAAGTAAAAGGTATATCTTCCAATTTTTGAGGTAGTAAAGCAAAGCTGTACTAAGAAAGTTCTTTTTTATAGAATAAAACAAAATGGGCATGCATCAAAGTTTACAATTTTACCAATTCAAATCTCATGACCAAATTAGAAAAAAAAAATATTGTTTAGTGGGGCGATTAAAGCTGTTTTTTTGAATACAAAATATACAAAAAAAATATTTAATGTAATCACCAAAGAAAAAATTTGTAGCAAATAAATTAATTTAAAAAGGATATTTATTATTTTTTATTGTCTCTGCAATATACATTATTAAAAAAAGAAAGTTGAAGTCTTTGCGGTCAAGTCTATGGATAATAAATTAACAAAATAATGCATAAATTAAATATTATCAATTACATAAATAGTTTTTTGTTCCAAAAAGAAAGAGAGTCAGATATTTAGTCTTTGGTAGATTTCTTAATCTTAAGATTTTCTCCCAATCCTACTTTATGGGATTGAATGGATTGAATTCCGAATAGTGATACTTATTCTGATTATCAATGTTGTCGATTGTAAAGACTTCAACATCAGCATTTGAGGCAGCAACTCCTTGATCTGCAAACATCTCATTAATTGCAATATCATCTGACAGATCAATTGGTGGAGATTCAACAAACTCCTTTTCAATCTCATTTCGACTAGCTTTAACAAATTGGGCAGAATCATCTCGAAAGCCAACACTATCCATCCATGACTTGATTTGGTGTGATTTATGGGATGTGGACGAGTGTGCAGATGGGGATGACGGTGCTAATTGGTATGCGTCTTCTTGTGACCCAAAACTCTCGAAATGTGCTTTTAAGGGAATCTGTGGATTCACTAGATCGTGCAATTCATTGTTCTGTGTGGAGAGAAAATAAGAAAAAAACCCAGGTTTATGTGAAAATAAAATACAAGTAAAGCTAATTATGTGGGATTAGTAAAACACCAATGTAAAACACATGCAAGAAAAATGCATTGATATTTGGTCAAACGATAAAACTTTTCATGCAAAAATGAAAATTCTCCTGATAAACATATTTCATTTTATTCCGTAGAAAACACAAAGTTGTAAAAGATTCCTGATAAGATTTTATATGTAAATTACCTCAGATGAAACATCAATACTTCTCATTAAGTTTCCTCATACAATCTTTATTAATTTTCATGCAGTAGAAATATTTTTTAGAAAAAAAAAATCAGCACCTCCAAGATATTGTACATAACATCAATGACGTCAAAAGATAAGATTTCAAGACAATTACAAATCAGTTTTTAGCGGGTGAGTGGCTCATTTGTTGGTTTTACCTCATCATCAAATCCCTTGACCACTTCATTCTCCGTCGCATCCACTTCCGAAGACTCCACATCCTTCTCAATTTCCGTGTCTCTCTTTGTGGTGGACTCTGCCTTAGGATTTGTGGTAACACCCTCAGTTCCTTCCTCATCAAGAGGCTGAACATCAACTGTTCTGTGCTTAATGACTGATGTTCCAAATTCGGTTTTCTTCACGTAAATCGTCTCATTCGTAATCACTTTGTGACCGTCGATGATCTAAAAAAAAGTGGCAAAACAAAGCAATTAAATACAATAGAATTTCTTTATATAAAAAAATTAATTACTTCAACAGTCGATGTTGTATTGCCTTTAGATGGATCCAATTCATCAACATCAACCCCACCGAATGATGGTCTGTTTGCCCAAGAGCTTGCAATATGCTCCCTCATTCTTCGGAGTGTTTCTGCAAATATGAGAGCTCAAGTCAATACAATCACAGCTGCAATAGATACACTATATATGACGAAACATCATGTGCTGTCATCATATGAATAATATATAACAAGGGGGAGATATTATGGTTAGAAGTGGTGTACACTTAAACAGAAGTACTCGAGTGTCTTTGGAAGTGAAGGAGGGGTGACTCATATTGAGACACTCTTGTCAATTGTCAGAGAAATGCCCAAAAATTGCTTCACGAAAACCAAAGAATCCAAAAATTGCTTCACGAAACTCTAATAACTCAAAAATTGCATTGCAAAACCGAAAGGGAACTCAAAAATTGCTTAATTAGACTCAAAAAACCCGAAAATTGCTTCGCGAAACTCGAAAAGCTCAAAAATTATACAGTGAAACTCAAAAAAATCAAAAAATTTCTTCGCAAAACTCAAAAAACACAATAAAATTCTTTTGTGAGACCAAAAAACTCAAAAATTGCATCGAAAAACCCAAAAAAAAACCTAAACAAATCCAAAAAATTTCTTCACGAAACTCGAATAACTCAAAAAAATTGCATCGCGAAACTCGAAAAATCCATGAAAATACTCGCAAAATTCAAGAAACTTCAAATCCTCCTCAATAAAAATATAATGAGTCACCCCTTAGAAAGGGCTTTTTTTTAATGTAATATTTTATTGACATTTTTTTAGTGGAATTCTTACAGATTCCACTATTGCGGTCGTCACAAAATACCAAAGTGGTCAGACCGGTCTGAGACAGGGGTAGGGGGGTGTTTTGGGTCTCACTGATCACGAAAAAGTGGATGGCCAAAAATTGATTTTTTCCGGCCGGCCGTCCGGCCGTCCGGCCGTCCGGCCTTCCGCCGGAGAATTGTTATAGCGAGAGAACCGTTATAGATAG
>CAKKOB020000297.1:0-19078 GCA_918844115.2 Phlebotomus perniciosus | reverse complement strand
AAGTTCATCCGACCACCGCTAGTGGCGCTAAAGTCAACAAGAAATTTTTGAAAATTCAAAGACGTAATAAAAACTGATCAATTTTCTTGGCATAATCTGTAAGAATTCCACGTTCGCAATCTAGGATTGCCACTCGTTTCTAACTTATTCTTTAATAATTCAGAAAAAAATAAAGAATTTTCATAGGGCTTCCAAAAGAATTAAAGTTAAAAGTTCTGGTAAGTTTCTATAGGGCTTTAGCAGAAACTTTCAATTTTACAAGCATTTTCAAAACTTCTCTCGCTTCTCTCTATTGGAACCAGTTTGTCAGCTTTAGCAATGGAATTTGAACTTCTTGAATTTTAAAGATTTTTCCTGCGGAATTCCTAACGGAATTCCATGAAAACTTACTGACATAATGAAAAATTTGTAAAGCTTTAAGTAAACTTTAGAAAATCCGAGTTTTGATAGTTTGTATTCATAAATCTAAACAAAATTCTAATAATTAGCATTATTTATTGAGCTTTTTAAAGAAAGCTCTAAGCTTTTTAAATTTTTAAAAATTTAGGAGCTTTATAAGTTTCTCCTAAAGCTTTCTCTAGGGGTTTTAGCAAAGAAAATAAATGAATACCTCAGTATTCATTTATTTTAAGAATGGAAATTTAATCTTCTTCTTAAAGAAGATTAAATTTCCATACAAAATATGGAAGTTCTTGAAATAGTGTACACCTTTCTTCAATAATATCTCCCCCTCGGTGTACATGCATACTTATTCAATTTATGCATGAAAAAATGTGAGAACCGTGCCTTAGAAATAATTGAGTTTGATCTGAGGAGATTCACTGATACCGGATGCATGTTTCTATATTACAAATTCAAGCCAATAAGTCAAGAGCATTTGTTCGTCTTATTAGTTCTTTCTAGAAAAGTATTTTCAAAGCTTAAAAAATTCCATTTCATTTACCTTCAAAGTTACTGAAGATGCTTCCAAAGTCAAAACTGAACGGACGGAAGATGGTGAAGAATCCACCTGGAATTTCACCTTCAACAACGCCATCAAAATTATCAAAGTCAGGATCAGAATCAGCTTTCGATGACGGGTATTGCTTCTCTAGAGGCACAACCACCACTTCAGCATCATCATCTGGGTTGTAGCGGGCTGCAAGTTAAATTATTACTGCAATTTTACAACCTTCTAACAAAAAAAAATATAAAAGCAAATGCGGTGATTGAGCTTTTCAAACTACGTTTTCATTTCTTTTAATATTTTCATGTGTCACTATTGTGCGAAGTAGAAAAAACATTTAACAGCCAATTAACCATTTCTGAGAATACAGCGGATGTGTTGAATAAAAAGCTCAAATATATTTTCGAAATGCGTTGATATTCATTTTTGTATTATTTTAACATCCACGGCAATTTTATTGCTTACGTTACTCTCTTTCAAGTGGCAAAAAATTGCATCAGTTTTATTTCATCGCTGTATAGAGGTGATGTCTGCATTTGGCTGAAGCAACGTAAACAAGACCATTATTCTGCTGGTGAGAATCATATATTCGTTTCAGAGTTTTTGCGTTCCTCTCTCTATCGCTATACATATATGTATATGGTAAACTTGTCACACCCACTTGCTATTCATATTCATTTTCATTTAGGATTAAACTAGAGGAGCTACTCGCGTATAATCCAATGTCCCATGAATTGTACACATACAAATGTATAGAACGTGCAGAATCAAGAAAGGATGATTAATCCATTCCACGGCAATTGAATATAATCGGCATCACGAATGAATTGTTAACATTCAGAATCACCTTCACACGATACCCCACGATTAAAAAAAAGTCATTCAAATTGCTAACTTCTGTATGAATATAGGTATGTGTGCTTGCGTTTGCGATTGTAATGAATTGTCTTAACTAATTTTACCTGGGAGGGCTGTTACACACAGTATCGTCACAGATACGATTAAAAATGTTGATGTAATCCACTTCATGATGGTTTCACTTGAATTCAGATTGGGCCTTTTTCGGGGAAAAGCAATCTGGTTAAATCTCCGCTGAATTTTCTTATCAAATAATCAATAATTATATACTCTGTATGTAAAAAATCCTCTAAACAAGTTTTCGGTTTAATTTTGAAATGCAGAAATATGTAGCAAATTACCAAATAGGAATCACTGCCAAGAAAACTAGAATTTATAATATAAAAATTCAATAGCAAGAGCACTTTTATGGATGTGGGAAGCACTAAATGGACACACTCGTTCGTTGTGACTATCTTCCTCCAACTAAACTGAACGCGATCAGCATCGCACGAATATATAAGTGGCCGTGGGTAAAGCGCGAATGGGTAGTGAGTATGGAAATACCTAGAAAATACTTTACGCGCCACTAGAAACTTCTGACATTCTATATCAGATGTTTCACTGACATTTTTTTCACTTTACTTTCAAATATGAAAAAACAATAAAATAACTTTAGTCAATATTTTCTAAAGGTATTATTCAGTTTCATATTACTCACTGGATGCTGTGGCTTTTGTTGCGATGATACGTCATTCTTTGCGTTACCTTGAAAATGTTCTGGTGTGTTTGTGATTCTCTGCACAACCATCTAAAATCAGTCAGAATTCAACTATGAAAGAGTTGAAGTTTGTTGGCTATAAGCGCACGACTTCGGTTTATGCATATAACCACAGCCCAACGAACAAATTCATTTTATTGACTTTCAATGAGTGTCACGAAAAAAGTGCAATACACAGTCAATATTAATATTTTAATTAGTTTTTTTTCTGTTACTATGTGGGTCACATGCTGTTAGTGTTTACTCTAAAACAGCATGTGTTATCGTTTTTTGTGCTTACTGAAAACAGTTAAGAAACTGGCTTTCGTCGAATCGATAAATTTAATTTTGACACAACAAAATCAAAAGAAATAGTCTTTAGAATTATATTCACCAATCGGTTTTTTCTATGCTCTTATCTAAGAGGAAAATAATTGATAAAATTGCTTGAGAATAAATAGGTGATTAATTCACTGATGTTATGTATCTTCCCATAAATTATTCATAGGATATAATAATAGTCCTATTTAGGTATTGACTTGATAAATTTTCTAATCTTACTTAAATGATTGAAAATGTTTTGTTAGTAAAAAAACTTTGCAAAATGATAAACAAAAGATTTATTTTTAAGTTATAAAATAGAATAATTCAGTATGGAAATAACTTAAATAAAAATTGATAAAGCTAATGAAAAATGTTTAAATGTGAATTACACTACCAGAATTGTTTTTCTACGTGGGTTTTCCCATCAGCACGCGTTTGCTTTTGAGCAAGTTAGTAAATTATTACTTCTTAATAAGGAGTTTGACAAATATGCATTAGAGATAATTTATATGCAAATTCAAAATTTAGCTCCAAAATGAGAATTCACTAAATAGTGATTCATTGTTTGTTTTGTTTTTCTTTCGAATTTTATTCAGTTGATTTGATTATGAAGTCTTGAAACTTTACTTCGAGATATCAAAGGTCGTTTGAGTTAGATAAAAGTTTTTTCTTGAAAGAATTTGTGGTTTTCTCTATGATATAAAATGACATTTAATTACATACCTCAGCTTCTTGGTAACAACTTGAACTCCAAACCCAAGTCTGACTTCTTGAAATGAGTCATAGTGCTAATATCTCGATTGACTCACAAAGTAAATCTTCTCCTTCCTTATTTTGAAGAGATCATTGTACGTATTAACAATATTTAATATTTTTTTATTAAAACAAAAGATTGTTTGTTATATAAAATCTAGGTAGTAAAATCTACTTATGTAAAAAAAACTATTCCTACCCATATAAAAGTACAAAACTTTTGGCAACAAAGGCAGTAAAAAATGTATATATAACAAATATTTATGTATAAAAATAATAATACCTCTACTATTTGCACCCTAACCTGAGGAATAAGAAGTATTCCGAATCATTAAATCCCTGTCTTCATTGCGATTTCCTAAGTCGAATCTTGAGAGCAATATACACCCCTAATTGAAAGACGATAGCCCACGTAATCAAACCCAGAACGTCCCAGCAAAACCAATTTTCAGTCATGTCCATTGTCTTTAGTACTTTTTCGCCATTTTTAAAGAAACAAAAAGGCTCTGAACACGTTAAATTTCCACGATTGAACCCATATATAGCTTGCACAGATCCTTCAAAGCTATATCGAAACAGCGAAATATAACTCAGTGGTTGGAATAAGAAGTGAAGCTCGCTGAAGCGAATGAAAAATCCTGAGAAGATCAACATTGGAATGCAAGAAGCTGGAATCAGGAAGATGCCCATCTGTAAAGTTTAATACAGCATTTTTATAAATATAAAACTAAAAGTATTTAAAATTGTTGTGTTACTTGAATATTGAAGGCTGCACCGGCCAGTAAACCCATCGCTTGTGCACTTATTGCTGTCAAGAGACAAATGAGCCAAATCATTAGAAACCGATCCTTCTCATTTGGTTGTCCAGAGAGAAAGTAGCCGCTTAAAATGAAGAGTGTTGGGCAAATAATTTGCAAGGGCAGATCAGCAATTATCTTCGATGAGAAGTAAGCCCCAAGTGAGTACCAATTGTTTAGGTGCTCCCGTAGAAAAACAGAAGCTTCTAATGGGTCTGTAAGTAGTCAGTAAAGTAGGATATTTTAATAACTAATAATATAAGTAAATAGTTTTATTTTATCTTACACGATAGGGCTGTCGGCATACTGTTCCCGAAAAATATGAAGAGAATGAAGAAAAACAGACATGAAATGTTTGTTAATACTTTTGTAGCGTCAGTTCCGATGTCAAAGAAAACGAATCCAAGAAGCAAACCAATAATTATGTGGGTTATCACTCGTAATTGGGCAAAGAACTGTAAAAAAATTATTACAGTTAATTATTTATGTTTAGGTAAAAGGCGGGCAGTGACACCACAGTCTCATTTTATATATTATAATAACAAAAAATTGATAGCATCTTCTCTATTTAAAAAACTTTTATATTTAATCTCGCAATAATTAAATGTAATCACGATTTTTTTTTTCATTTATCAACACAAAGAGAGACATTATGATCAGAAGTAGTGTTTATTTAATTGGAAGGGAATGTGAGCTTTGAGAAGTGGAGTGAAAGCACTGAGGTAACCAAGGAGGTAACTCAAGTTAATTGCGAAAGCTTCCAGAGAAGAGCTGAAACTTTGGGAAGTCCTTCCAGAGCCTTAAAAGTTTTTTTTTGAAGAGCTTTTGAATACATTTAAGAGCTTTTAAGGAATTCCTAAACTTTGAAAAATGTAGCTGTCTAAAATTGATGTAAAGCTTTAGAGATATTTGTAATTGCAATTGCAAAAATCTGGAAAATTTTAAATAATTTTGGATAATTTTTAGAACTTTTGAAGTTCTTGCTAAGCTTTTGCAAATTCTAGAGAGCTTTTGCAGATTTTCTTGAAGCTTTCTTTGGAAAGCTTTAATTTATAAGGCTTACTTTTAAAGGTGTAGCTTTCTCAGAAAGTTTAAAAAAATTTTCTTAGAAAGATTAAGAAAAAAAATTAAAAGCTTTCTTTGAACGATTTCTTAAAAAGATTTCTTAGAAAGCTCTAGATGCTTTCTTTTTTAGACAGCTTAGAAAGCTATCTTAAAAAAGCCTTAGAAAACTTTGTATAGGAATTAAAATTGATAAGATGAAAGCTCTTCAAAATTTTCAAATTGGAGCTTTGCGGATATTTTCAACAAAATGTGAACGTATTTTTGATCATAATATTTTCCCCTTGTATAATTATTTCTTTTTTTTTAAATTGTGTTACTTTTTTACGTGTTTATTAGAATTTACGAGACTTTTTGCAATATTATTGCAAAATAAAAATAGTAATTATCAACATTAAATTAAATTCTTCAAAAGCAAAAGAATATATTATATGAAATAAAAAAAAACCTTTTAAATAATTCTTTGAATTAAATATTCAAGAATCATTTTGGCGCATCAATTTGTCCACCTCTCTCTTATAATATTAATCTTTGCAATGCTTACGAAATCTCTGTAGGTGCACAAGAGTGATCTCTTCGACAATATCAGGAACTGGTTCCATCTTGAAACGGGATAAACAAGCTTTTGAGATTTTTGCAGAGGTTTTTGCTTTCCGGACGATTTAGAGCTTTGAAAAACATACGCTTTAAGAAAAAAAGAACTCATTAGTCTTAACCAACAATTCATAAATTTCTTTTTTTTTTTATCCCCCCACCTTCCCAAGGTCTTTAGTCAATTAGACTATTATTGACCACAACATCACTATCATAAATTTCTCTCCTTACTAAATTCCTCCAAAGATCCTTCACTGTTGTCAAAGGATGAGGTAAACTTGTTGCGATGACTCTCAATTAAGGCATTTACATTTCCATCTCGTTCTTGACTTGCAACCTCGAGGGCGAAATCTGCACGATTGTAGTATTGGGGGCACTCAAAGCCAGCTTCTTGGAATGTTGAAATAATACCATCAACATCACCACTATAAATGCATTGACCGTTGGACAGCACGTAGAGATCGTCAAAGAGTTCCAGTATGTGAGAAGAGGGCTGATGAATAACACAAACCACAGTCCTCCCAGAATGCGCCAAGTCTCTCAGGTGGGTAACAACTTGAAGACAAGAGACACTGTCCAGACCACTGGTGGGTTCATCGAAAAACATAACCGGTGGGTTTGTCACGAGCTCAACGCCGATTGACAGGCGCTTCCGTTCGCCACCAGACAATTTCTCCACTCTAGTATTTAGGCATTTGTCTAATCTCAGAAGTTGAGTGATATCGGAAATCTGAAATGCAAGTAGAAAAATTTATAAAAGAATAAAAAATTTCATTTTTAAAAGCTTATAACAAGGGGAGATATTATGTTCAAAAAGATGTACACGACTTCCACCACTTCCACATTTTGTAAAGAAGCTCCCCAAAGCTCCAATTCCGAAGCTTTTATGAGCTTTCATCCTATCAATTTTATTTTCTATACTAAAGTATTATAAATGACTTTTATAAGGCAGCTTTCTAAAGCTTCCTGAGAAAGCTTTACAACTAATAACGCTTTATGAGGAACCTTTCTACAAAAGCTCGTTAAGAAAGTTTCGAAATTTAGACTTAAATGAAAGCTTATAAACTTTCTAAAAAAGCTTTCTAAGAAATGTGTCACTAGAAAGCTTTCTAAAAAAGATTTATAAAAAAGTTTTCTGAGAAAGGTTTCTAAAGCATTCGAAGAAAGCTTTCAAAAAGAGCTTTCTAAGAAAGTTTTAGAAGAAAGTCTCAAAAGCTTTATAAGAAAAGTGTTACTAGAAAGCTTTATAAAAGTTTTTCAATACGATTTCTAAAAAGTTTTCTAAGAAAGCTTTACAGGAATGGTTTTTAAAGCTTTTTAAGAAATTTTCGAAAGCTTTTTAAGAAAGACTTTATTTACAACTTTAAAAATTTTAAAGTTCTGGAAGAACTTCCTAAAGCTCTTGTTCTCCTTTGAATACTTTCAAAGTTTCTTAGCACTTCCACTTCACTTCCAAAAGCTATCGCGCACTTCCACTAAAACGTACACTACTTCTGATCATAATATCTCTCCATTATTGGCTTATAAAAATATCTTACAATTTTCTGTTTAACCACTATTGATATTTTACTGGACAATTTAAGATCAGCTGCTGTTTTAAGCGTTTCCAGCGTTGTCAACTTGCCCAGCATGGGGAATTCTTGCGAAATATAAGATGACTTGTTTCGGAAATCATTTTCTTCACGAATAGTACCATTTGCAAGAATACTACCCTCGACTCCTTTTATTCTGAAATTTGGAAATTCAATAAATTTAATAATAAAAAAAACCTTATCTATGTGTATACTTGAATCCCGATAAGACATTGAGTAACGTTGTCTTTCCTGCTCCAGATGGTCCAAGAATAGCTGTGAATTTTCCGGAAACGAATTTTCCAGATATGTCTTGAAGTATTTTCAGACCTTCCTTGCCTAAGATTAGTAACATGGAAATAATTAAATGAATACCACAAATTAAATCTCGACACTTACCCGGCGTTGTGTAAGTTAGTTGATGAAATTGTATGTCAATACTTTTCTTATAGGTCTTAATGTCAACATCGATAGCGGCCATGACGTCACACTTATAGAGTTACTTTCGAATTGTGATTCTGGGTCTTGTTAGAAAACAAGATCTCAAAAAACAAGGTCAAATTTCCATAATGATTAGAACAAAAATCTTGTACTACTTTAAACTCTTTATTGTATATTAAAAGTTTCTTTTCTACATCTATGAAACACGAACAGTAATTAAAACTGTAATGAAATATGTATCATATCAACACATATGTAATCACTATCCGCGACCTGTTAAAGTCTGAGGCAAGGCTTATTTCATAAAAAGAAAAAAAGTAGTGATATCAGCTATCTACACTGAATTTGTACTTGAAATTTCACAAAATATTAATTTTTTTTGACATTTTTTATTACTGTATTTCATAATTATTACACTTGTTGATTAATTTTGTGGAATGTGATTAGAATTAAAAACTTTAACAGAGTAAAGCACTCCTTCTTTGTTAACTGCAGAGAGTAGACTGCGTCTCAAGAGTATCTGATACATTATTTATACATAGTAATAGTATAAAAACAAATATACAGTTGTAAGAATTACCGATCTACACTCTCAAGTCAATCAACACACATTCAGTTTTATCAAAAATAAAATTGTGATAGTATATTAAAGGGCGGATAAGTTACAGTTTTAGTGTCGATCATTTTTTTGAAAATTTTGTGATCTTAATTGAATCCTAAAGTTGAGAGATTAGATTAAGCTCATCCAATTCTGCTTATCATCTTCATTTTGAATGAAAATTTACAATAGCGGGTAAACTAATACATTTACTGTGAGGTGTTTTGTGAATGTGTTCGTGTTTCTACGTTGATGTTTATATTTTCAACATATATGTACATTTACTATGGTTATATTTCGTGAGCATGGTCGGTGGTCCATTGACAAGTTTTCGCTACATTTCGGTGCTCACGAAGATCACAATCGCGCGTGTTGCCATTCAAATTTAGAATTCAAATTTACACCCACATGGCAATAATTTTAGGCATTATTCTGCGGGTCATTGACCTTTGGTGGAACATTTGTGGTATCTTATTTTTTTTTAGCTTATCTTTTCTGCAGAAAAAATGCATAGTGAAAAGAAATAAAATACTATCTTATAATTTTTCACAGTATATTTACACACCATTTATCCCTCACGATATTACAATTTACATTAAAGCCAATTTTGGGATATACGAAACAGTCGTGAATACAAAATTCCTAATAACATCCTATCTTTGTATTATAAAATTTCTTTATATAAATGAGAATAGAAATTTCTTTCCAATGCGGAATGTGTAAAAAGTGCCTTCCTGACAATTGAGTGTCTAACTCTTATTCCTTAATCTGTACAGCATCACATAGTATGTGATGACTCTGAAAAAGAGAAAAATAATCCCCATTGCTCCCAAGATGAACCAAAAATTCGCTTCATTCATATTAATGGTCTTCATGAATTTTTCCGGCAAAACAAATTGGCAGAAAATCCTATCACAATCCATTTTGGGCCTGTTAAATCCAAAGAGTGCCAGCGATGCTCCTTCTAAAGCGTACTTGAGGAAGGATATGTGGAACAGCCAGTGCATTATTGGGTGGGCGTCCGACAGGTGGATGAAAAATCCCGAAAATATGAGAAAGGGACAAATGAAGAAAGGCCCAAATATTGCACCGTTCTAAAAACAAGAAAAATTAAGTTAGATTAAATTGTTATGAGAAATTATTGGGGAGATATTGTGATCAAAAAGACGTACACCACTTCCATATTTTGTAGAAAAGCTCCCCAAAGCTTCAATTCGGAAGCTTTCAGGTGCTTTCATATCGTCAACTTTACTTTCTATACTGGAATCTATACTAGCCTTCTAAATCTTTTTAAGAAAGCTTTCTAAAGATTTGTTAAAAAAGCTTTATAGAGCTGTTTAAGAAAGCTTTATAAATCTGTTTAAGAAAGCTCTATAAAGCTGTTTAAGTAAGTTTTCTAAAGCTTTTTCAGAAAACTTTGTAAAGCTGTTTCAGAAAGCTTTGTAACGCTGTTTAAGAAAGCTTTGCTGTTTATGAAAGATTTCTAAAGACTTTTAAAAAAACTTTCTAAAGCTTGTTAAGAAAGCTTTCCAAATAATTTTAAGAAAGATTTCTAAAGCTGTTCAAAAAAGCTTTCAAGAAAGCTCTCTACGAACACTTTAAGTCAATCTGTTAAAGCTCACCAAAATTTTCAAAGCTTAGCGAGAACTTCAAAAGCTTTTCAGATTTCCGAAAGCTTTACAAGTTTTCAAGATTTTTTTTAATGCTCGTAAATTTCTACAGAGCATTACATTCAACAATTTTAGGAAGCGTTCAGTTATCTCGTGAAAATTTTTAAAAGCTCCTCAATCACCTAACTCCCTAAAACTTCCTAAAACTCTGGCGCACTTCCTATGTAATGTACACTACTTCTGATCATAATATCTCCCCTTAGGGAGAAATGGTAAGTTAGGATCTTACCTTAACACTAAAAAGAGATCCAATCAGAAGACCAATACTTTGAGCCACAAAACAGACCACCAGGCAGATGATCATGAAGAGTATATATCGCTGAATCTCCAGTGGTTGAGCCGTCATCAAGTACGTTATCATTGTGTACAGGAATACACAGACTATTTGGACAGGGACATCGGCCAAAGTCATAGCTACGTAGTATGCTTTCAGGGAGTACCAGCGATTGAAATGCTCCCTCTTAATGATCGGCAACTCCAGTGGAACTAATAAAAAAATTAATGAAATTTTATTTTCTTTAAATAAGTTTAAATATTTTCGAAGATTAAACTCACAAACAAGAATATTAGAGCTGAATGCTGTGTACATGAGAAACATTATGGAGAAGAATGCATATTTGTAGTTATTGAATGTATGGTATCCGTCGTTTCCTATTCCGAAGTACAGCATCCCTATCACGGGGGCGACAAACAAATGAATGGAGACTCTCATCGCCGTCAGCGATCTATCCCTCCACAGGATTAGGAACGTTCTCAAGAGGAGGATGTAGAACTGCCGAAAGAACGTTGTGGGATAGCGATCGTCACGCTTACAGCACTTGCTCGGATCAATCTTCAGTCCTACTTTCTTTGGTTTCATTTTCATCAGTTCCATCACAGGTGTTTGAGGCACCTTGGATGAGTGAGCCATACTGGGGATCCTCACTGGAGTTATCAAGCCATTTGCCATCATTTGTTCTAAGTGAGACAAGAAAATGTTCAATTAGAGTCTTGACAGGCACAATGATATTGAAATAAGCATATCATGTGATTCCTGAAATAATATTAGAATAGAATCGAGAATAGAATAGTCTTGTGATTCGAGAAATCAAGGGGAATTGTCGATTAGAAGTGGTGTACACTTGAATGGAAGTGCTTGAACTTTATTGTAAGTGGAAGTTATAAAATTAAGGAGCTCTCAGAATAATTTAGGAGCTTGTTAAGAAAATTTAAAATTTTAACAGTTTTTGGGTCAGATTGTGAGCTTTAAGAATTCATTTAGAGCTTTTTGAACTTACTCCGTATCTGGAGAAGTTACTGAAATTTTGAACAATTTGTGTAGCTTTTAAGGCAATTCCAGAGCTTTGGAAGAGCTTTAAATTTAGTTAGCACAGCTTTCTAAAATTAAAAAATGTAGAAATGCAGAAAAGCTTTAAAAAAAAGTTCGAGAAAAATTCTGATAGAGCTTTCGGATAAATTTTTGAACTTTATGCAACTTATTTAATTTCATTTAATTATTTATCGAAGATATTACTAAAGAATTTGGTTTTATTTTTGAGACATGAATAATTTGAGAGCTTTTACAGAATTTCTAAGAAAGCTTTAAGAGATTTCTTCAAACAGAATATAAAATTGATTTATGAAAGCTTTACAAAACTATCAAATTTGACTTTTGGGAAACTTTTAAATTATGTAAATAAATTTTAAAAGTTCCGAAACTTTGAAATAAAAGAAAATCTTGATAAATTTCAAGCTTTAGCATTATCTTTAGAGCTTCCTGAGGAAAGTTCAAAACCTTCAAATATCTTCTAGACTTTTAGAAAAAATTTACGAGAATTTAGAAATTTTGTGGAGCTTTTAAAATGAATCCAAGAACAAGGAATAAGGGAAGAAGTATTGGAGAGCTTTTACTAAAGATGTGAAGGCAATGGAAGTTGTGTACACCTTAATAACCAAAATATCTACCCCTTGCCTTAAACAGAACATAAATTACATAACAATTGCATTTATTCTTACAAGACGCAAGTCACTCAAGAGTTAAAATGATAAATTGCAAATGTTGATGCAGCATATCAAATAAGATTATGACAAATAAATGATCTTTCGCTTGAGTCACACATTTTCTTGAGATTCTCTGTCGCCGCGGGTGATGATCGAAATTTTTGAAATTCTACCCGATACTCACCGACTTTGGTCAATGCTGCAATTTGCGATGAATTCCTTGACTTATTGCTCCTGTACGTGCAGCTCATACCATTCTGAGATTTCACCACAAGTCGATCATTCTGCATTCCGTAGTCATGTGTTGATATTTCAAGCAAATAGTCGGACGGATTGTAGAATTCTGGGCACTTGAGGTCCAGCTCCATGAGGAAGGGCACCACATTCTGTATACTACCCGTGTAGATGCACCTGCCCTCCGCGATCGCGTACAACTGGTCAAACATGCGAAAGACTAGTGCTGATGGCTGATGAATTGTGCAAATTATTGTTCGTCCTTCCTCAGCCAATTGCTTCAATATGGACACACACTGGGTCGATGTCGAACTATCGAGACCACTATATAAAAATCGAAAGATGAGACGAATTAAGAATGCAAAGCAAGACATCGGGCAAGGTGTTTGCACCAACCTTGTTGGCTCATCGAAAAACATTATCGGTGGATTGTTGACGAGTTCTAAAGCTATGGCTAAACGCTTCTTCTGACCTCCTGACAATTTCACCGTTCGTGTTTTGCGGACCTCGAACAAAGCTATTGCCTCCAGAATTTGTTTGATCTGTTCAAAAAATTCAAAAAAAAGATTTTTTTTTAATTTGAAATTCCCAGAAATTGGCGGGAAACCAATTACCCTAGCACGCTTCTTGCTAGCGCTCATATCACATCCAATCTTGAGATTTGCAGAGAAATGCATCGCTTCCCACACCGTAAGAACCGGCTGCAAATTATGATCTTGCATGATGTATGCTGCTTGTCTTCGATAGCGCCTCAGATCCCTATCCCTGCCATTTACAGTCACTCTTCCATACACATTAGTTGTGCTGCATTCGAGAGAAAAAAAAGCAAAACAAAGAATAAACTCGCAGTCCAACATTCTAAAGTATACCCAACATTCATGAGTCATATGAACTCCAATAGACACACGCTGCGAGTGCACGAGAACTCGAATAACATTGTAACATTGTTATCTCCTGCTTCAAAATTCACCTCCCCGCATATAAGAGCCTCTTTTTTGGTTTAACAATTCAAGTTTCTCTTGAGAAACTTGAGATCCGCTTAGGGGGTTCAAGGAATTTTAAATAAAATTTTATTATTTTCAATTGCAAATTTCTAGTATGAGGATTAACAGATGATAAGTATCTGCAATTATCGCTTCGGACAAAGTCTTTAGCACATAATGAGTGGCTAAGCGGAAGGCTTTGTGTAAAATTACGCTACATTTAACTCAGCAAGAAAGACTATGAAAAATCACCAAATGTAACGTGTAATCACAGAATTTGCGTTATCATTAAGCCACTAAATGTTACATTAGCGTTGGTTTTTTGTCATACACGCGCATCGGGAACGCGTCACCAAATTACAAGATAATCCCATGTAATGATAGTTTACTTTTGGCTTACATCACTAAAATAATATCGCATAGAGAATGAAAAGTGACTTGATATCAGGAACAAAGCGCAAGTGCTTTTGTACTGAAAGTACTCTCGCACTTAGTGACTCGTGTTGAGGGGACAAAAAGCGATGTTGGAAGGGTATTAACACTACTTTCTAATCTGTTAAGTATTGTATTAAAATATGATAATATTTCCCTCTTGATCGAATTTAATTTTTAACAAGTAGGTAGGTAATAAAATGCGCATTGAATTTCTCTTGATAACAAAGTTCAAAAATTTCCAAGGAGGAGATATTATGATCCGAAACAGTGTATTCTTAAATGGAAGTTTGCGAACGTCTTTGGTAGTGGAAGTGCTAATACGTATATTAATGAATTTAGTTTTTTAGGCATTTAATGAGCTTTCAGTACAATTTACGAGCTTTCCGTATGTTATGAAAGCTTTTAAGTCAACATGTGAACTTTAACCATTCATTTAGAACTTCTTGAACTTATGGAGCTTTTTATACGTGTTTTAGAGCTTTTTGAAGATCGCGTTATAGAGCTTGTGGAGATATTTCCAAACATTTTGTTTTAATTGATGGGACATTTGTTCTCGTCAGATATTTCTTTAGCATCCTCTAATGCTCTTGAAAGCTTTCTTACAAAGCTTTTATTTTAGAACATTCCTTCGAAGCTCATTAAGACTTCATATCAAAGCTTTTTTAAGCTTAATTTCGAAGTTCTTTAAAGCTTTCTTTCAAAGCTCTTCTAAGCTTAATTCCCAAGCTCTTTAAAGCTTCTTTTCAAAGCTTTTTTTAGGTTGTTTCAAAGTTTTTTGAGCTTCATTATAAGATAAACTCAAAAAGCTTAATTTCCACGCTCTTTAAAGCTTCTTTTCAAATCTCTTTTAAGCTTCTTTTCGAAGCTCTTTACAGTTTTCTTTTAAAGCTCTGTCAAAATTTCAAAGTGATAGAAGTTGTGTACGCCTCTTTAACCCTAATATCTCCCCCTTGAAAATTCCTTATAATAACTAAAAGATACATTATTATGAAACTCACGTGTAACCAGCCAAGATATCCATTAGAGTACTTTTGCCAGCTCCCGATGGCCCCATAATTGCAGTTAATTCCCCAGCTCTAAAGTCCCCACTAATTTCGTTGAGTATGACTTTATCCTCTGTTGAAAAAGAATAAACAAACCAGAACTATTAAAATGTATTTGTATATTTCTGCATCTTTCATTAAAATAAAGTGGCTTATTTTGCTTTAAGTGTTGCTTTTAAATGGTCTCTTTTGTAGCTGGCATAATTATTTTGCTTCTCATTAGTCATCACGCAAATTGAGATGGTGCAATTTAAATAATTCCCTTTAGAATGATATGCATATATGATTTTTCGAGATCACAATTGCAAAAGATAAGGGAAAGTAATTATAGCTGTCTTCTAACGTTACTAACTCACAATGTTAACTATCTAACAATTTTTAATTTGAATGTACTTGAAAATTGTAATGGTAAAAGTTTCTCAAAACGATAAGAGACGTACGCATAGAAAATTACTGACAAAGACTACTCTCCACAGCGTTTATTTCCTCCATCTTCGACTGAGTCGACTGATAAAGATTTTGCGAGTGTGTTTAATAAAAAAAAATGTGGTAATTTTTGCAATCGCTTGGACAATTGAGAACGAGAATAGAAGTGTACTCGCGATATCAGCTGAGTCTTGTTCTCAATTATCTTTATTCTTATGAGATTAGCCATTAGAAAAGTGAATTGTTCTCCCCTATATTGATCAAATTTCACAGGTGTGCCAGCGATAGACATCGATGATAGGCGCGTTGCAAAGTACCGGGGTGTTAAGTGAGATAACAGCCTATCAATGTGAGTACGTTTCTTTATACTTAAAAACTCCCCAGACAAGATATCACATTTCATTCAGTGTATGTTTTTCTCCACGTTTCTTTGCGGGGAAATTAGGAATTAATGCTTAAGCGTATCCACTTGAACTTTTTTCCCTCTTGGCTCATTTTATGCTATTTTTTCCCTCAATCTTTATAGAGGTGATTTGTAAGTTTAAAAGCGTTAAAAAGTCCGATGAGTGAGAAAAAAGTTGGTATCCTTGAATTTTTCTCACAGAGTATTTCTTTTTCTAGCATTATTCTTCTTCCTGATACCAGCACAACATCTCTGTGGCTTAGACAAACCTGTTGATATTCTTTTGTATTGTCTGCCAGTAGTTAGAGCATGACAAAGAAATTTTCCTCTCAAGACCCTCAACACACAATATAATAAACTTGAAAGCATGAGACAGATTCCTCATCTACTTTCCTCTTTAAATATACATCTGTTTTAAACGATTACATAGGCCAAGTGAAAATTTACGCATACATATTCTTTAGGGCTAAATGTTGAACAAGAAATGCGCGTATGTATATGGTTACACCAACTGATTATATTAAGACCAGAGATATAAATGTTTGAGAAAATATTTTAGTCGTATTCGTGGGTGAAAATAGAATGAGGTGAAAAAACTCTCTGTGACCTTTCTTTTTTTTAATCAGATTTGCATAATTTACATAAATCTGGTTCCTTAAACATAACACCCGATTCATGTGTTTGAAAAATGTAGAATTGATAACTCCAGCTGAAATTTTTCGTCCAGCAACAAAGCACTATCTATCGCCGCTCAAAATGTCTTATGAGAGATAATTTTTCTAGATTTTAGAGCTGGGTTTCACGCCAAAAGCGACCCTTCGCTTTCGCAGGAAGTGTATAAATCAAAATTGTAAAATTCAAAGCTTGAGAGTCATGAAAAATGTGATACAATTGTGCCTGATTTAACCCTCAGCAGGAATTTTAAAAACCGAGCTTTATGTATGCTTCTCATTGTCCCCTCATGACCTATAATCATGAAACAAGATAAGCACATTCGCATGCACACATTTCACAAATCTTTTCGACTTTATAATCACTCAAAATGTGTTTAAAATTTTTTACACAACTTCCTATTTGAATCCTTTAGCTAAATCAGCAATAATTTTATCTAACACGCACCTCGTTTAACTAATCCTGTTTTCACTGTGTACTTCATATTACGAAATCCCAAATCCAGCGGTTTAACATTTCTCCTTGATGTTAAATCCGAGAGATCTTCACAGTCACTTTGCGATGGTGATAGTGGTTGAAGTCGCAGAGCAACTGGTCTCCTCTCGGCTAAACTCTTTTTCCTAACAGGTGACGAACAATCATCTTGGAGGCCATTCTTGGAAACATCTGATTGCTCAGACTGATCCATCGGCTCCTCAGCTACAGGTGTTAACTTCACCTCACTGCCTGCGCCTGAGTGTGATAGCAGCATTTTCTCATTTATCTAATCACAGTTTAAGGAAAATATTCAAACTCTTCACTGTCTAGCATATTAACTTGACAATAAATATTGTTCTTTCTCTTATATTCTCGTCACTTGCATCACCCTCTGCCAGTAAGAAGAATATAATATTTAATAAAGATGTGACATTGTTCTTTCTTCAATCAACACTCACAAAAGAGCACATTATATTAGGATGTTTTTGCTGGGAATGTCTTAAAAATTTTCTATGTCTTTTTGAGAACGGGTCAGAGGAAAAATGTGGTACAAGGCTTTGTGTGGCAAAGAAATAAAATTCACTTTCCACCCGAAGACCAACTTGCACGATGCGTAGTCTCAAATGTACTGAATAAAGTATACTATAAGACAAGTGAGCGCGATGTGTTCTCGCGGTTTGAAACATACACACAACTCAACACATTTAAAACACCACAATCTCATGCTGAGTTGTACATAATAGTAGAGGGAACTTGTGGTGGCCAGATCAAATGTGATCGTGTTATGATTTCGTGTCCAGAATTGTTTTTGTTCACACACAAGAAAATTACACACTGAGAGATCCAACAACTCATTAATACATGCATTCAAAAATGATTTTTTGATGGATTAGAAACATGGAAAGTTGTTAAATTGTAGCTAAACGGCCTAAACACTTAACAGAGTGCTCGAAGACGTGACGAGAATGACTGAATTTTGTCTTCAAGTTCATGATCAACTATGAAGATCACAAATTTTTGGCTTTAATTCGAGATGCACCAGACGCCCTTGAAAAGACCTTGCTCCGAAGACTTTCTTTAAACTTGTTAACATCAAGAAATCTCAAAAATTTTTAATCAGATTTCACGAAGAAAAAAAAAACAAGATCAAGATCTTTTTATGCGTGCTATTTACTCACTTTATGTAGTTTATGAATTTATAATACTTCAATTTATATTTATTACAGACTTAGTAAAGGAATATGAAATCACTAAACATGCAATATTATCTTAAATTTTGCCCATGAATTAAAAATGCAATGGTTAATCGTGATTTATTTTCATTAAACCTCCAAAACTTCCGTTGTTTACAGATAATATGAAGACAACTCTTTATTTACAGTTTGTCCAAAAAAAGAAATAATGTAAAACAAAAGAGAGACAGAAAAATACCTCCAACAATTCTCTTAAGGTGTATAAAGAATAAAAAACCTTCAAATAATTTTATCATGGCGATCAACAAAAATTCGCAATCATAAAAAGTTTTTGCCAAAAATCCGCAACTCACTGTTGTTGTTCTTATGATATAAGATTGCAGAAAATAAAAATATTCTTGTCAAGTACTTTTTGCGAAAAATTTAGCAAATCTACGTCTTCTAATGTTTTTGCTTTAATTTTCTTATAGCTAGAACTTGTCGGTTTAGCTGATTTTTCAAGGTGTTACAGCGAAGACTTGGAATGAATAAATGATAAAGATAAAACGTAACTTTAAAATGCACTTTGTAAAGTCCACACGCTAACAATAATTAGAGAGAATAAATCCAGAATTATGCTATTCATGTGATGATTCCAAGAAAAGATGATTACATATGTATTTTCCTGCAATTCACGAATCTAAATAGTTTAAGTATGATCAATTATGAATATTGCAGGCTAGGGGAGCGCGGGGCTACATTAGCAAGGGGCTACTTCCACAGTTGGAGTTTTCTGGTTGGTCTTAGACTGAACATTGACCAAACCCTTATGGAATCAAAGTAAACATAAAGGACTATACTCACTGTGAATTTCATCAGTCTAGTGCTTTTAGTTGTAAT
>CAKKOB020000296.1:39599-62936 GCA_918844115.2 Phlebotomus perniciosus | reverse complement strand
CGTCGGTTGAATTAGCATTTGTGCTAACTGCATTTTTGAGCCAATAGCAAAGCGTGTAACTGTACAACCGGATTCGTGTATTCGTAAGGTTTGCTCATGGAAGCAAAATGAAGATAGAACAAATGCTAATTCAACCGACGAAATGTACACCATTTCTGACCATAAAATCTCCCCTTGAAAATTTCCTTTTATTCAATATTCAAATTATGTTATATGTATGAAAATGGGCTGCAATATCCTTTTTATCTTTAACCCCTACCTTTAAAGAGAGTGAAAAAATCCTTGCATTTTCCTTTATTACACCTAATATTATGGAATCCCCGCTGCTTGATAAATGTTCTGAGTTTGCTTTATGAAATATCTTCATTATAGTTCCTCGTTTTTACCTCGTCTTCACAATACCGCTGCGCTTCAATATCCAATCAAGGATATTAATGGATGGTGGTTTGAGGCAATGGATAATAGAGAGGAACATTGCTATTTATATTCATTTTGCTGTCTTTTTTCTCCCCCACCCGCCGCAACGCTTCAAGGTACGCTTACATGGAAATTAATGGATGAATATTGACGTGGGAAAGGTAATGCTGAAAGCTTCAGGAAAACCTCTGACCAAGAGGAAAAATTTCCCATCTCATCGTATGGATTTTGAAGCGTAAAACCGGTATATCTCATATTTTATTCATTCTCAACAAAACTCTGACCTTCACCAAGAAGTTTACCCATGGAAGGTTCAGCATCAGAGAAAAAGGGGTTGCAATTTTATTTATTAACAGCTGAATAAAAAAAATGAGATTTGAAAGTGGAAAAGGACGAGAGGTTTTCTGGTTTTATGAAATGAAATTAAAGACAGAGTGAGCAAGTGTGGTGGAAAATTAGGGAAAATACGAAAGGATTCTTTCGAGGAAGTTTATATGGGGGTTCTTCAGAAAATTATGATTTTATTTTATCTTACAGCATTTTGGCAGTATTTCTGACCTTGTTTTCGGCTGTGATGGATATTAACTGTTCATAATTTCTTTTACGCATAAAGATGTAAAAATTAGAATACATTTTTATTTATATATTCAGTTAAATAAAAATGTGTTTAAATATCTTTACATTGAGGTCTTAAGGAAATATTTTGCCAAAGTTTCCCCTCATAGCACGAGATCGTAATTCTCTTTTAATTTTATTCCCACAACAAATGGCAATGCTCTTTGTATTAAATTTGTAAATAAATAATTTTCCATCATTCGCAGAATTGTCTAACTAAAGCAAAAGCTAAACTTATATGGAGGGATATAAAAAATTCACCCATCTCCTATGTACACTATAGACTTCTTGCACGAGGTCGGTTCTCCTAGTCAGACGTGAATAATCGATTCCAATTTATTTTATTTGCTTCAAAAAGATAAGAACTTTATCCTAACACACACCACATTTGGAACTCTGTCATAGAGAAATTGCTCACCGTGTGAAAGCACTCAGGATGAATAAAACAAAACTCCAATTATCTATATGTGAATGAAGGTGTGCGATTTTTCTATTTCCCGATATGGTTCTCGAATGTGGGAAGTTTTGGTGGGAAGTTTTGGTGGGAACTTTTGCCTTTTGTTATTGTCAAGAATAATGACAACATCTCTGTCTTGTCTAATCCAACTTGTTTCAAGCTCCTGCTGAAGAGCCATGCGGGCAGAGACTCATTCTTCTCGTTTGATTAATAACTTTTGCACATACTCGTGGATGGTGTATCAATTGCTGGTATACCTGGACCTGCCCTATTTCGATGTCATCATTGTGGGTGAAAGTTTCTTCGAGCAAACTTTTCGTGCCATTTCAACAAGTTCGCCCAATTGAAACCACCAACCTCAGAATGTGTATATGACATGGCAAAAACTTTTCCATCCCACGAATAGTTATGGTGGCTGAGAAGGAAGAATTTTTGGAGATGTGAAATGTGTGTGTGTGTGTAAGAGAAAGAAATGAAAAATGGCTTAATGACATATTTTATTAAAATTGCAGTTAAAATGTCAAAGGAAATCATCTTGAGAGAATCCTGATGTAGAAACCTCAAGAGATGAGCAAAAGCTTCCCGTGACAAAAAGCTTGAAAGACGCTTTTCATATGGGCGGCAAAGTGGGGGAGAAGAACAGTCAGCAATTCACAATGGCACGACGTGTTTCATAGATAATCTCCTATCTCATCAAGGTGTGTCACGTTTTCATGAAATTTCTAAAGGGTTGAAAAGCTTTGAAATTATGATGTTTTTCTTTTATACGTCTACCCATGGAGATGAGCGGATGAAGTGACAGTGAAGAAAAAATGCTGAACATGAATTGTTCTTCTAGGATTCAAGAAATTAAATTCACAGAATATTTCATCCAAAAGGATGACTTTTTCCTGATTTTACTTTTTACTAAGAGATTTCGGATCAAATCAGTTTCATTTATAGAGACAATCTTAGAGAATAAAAAGATCTAAAATGAATAAGCAAATCTTAACAATTTTGGATGGTCCAAATTTCCATTATATCCCCTTCATGGTATATTAAAGGAACTTTCTTCTCATCTTCATCGCCCTTTTTCATCTCCCAACATTCCCTAAAAAAGCATTGTCGTGCAGAATTGCGATGCAATATTAATTGTCTTGTGTATATATAGAGTTTCATGAGGAATAAGAAAGCAATTACATCCCATCCGAAATACGACGGAGTCAAGAATGAGAATTGAATCACTATTATTGTTTGTCCACAAAGTTATTCGGAAGATAATCACTTCTGGGATGCAATTAAGATGGGATTTATCGTGTCGGATGGATCGCGTTTTCAATTAAATCTTATCGAGTTTCCCAATGGAACTGATGTCTGAATGCATAATTCACTTTGAATTGTTCATCCAGAAACCATGAGTTTTCTCATAACCCATCAACTTGAGATCTTCATCTCACGGGAGACATTAAAATTGCAGTTTTTCCCATCTCCCTTCTCATCCACCCGCGAATTCAATTACTGCTAATTGTTTTAAAGGGACTCTCCATGTCATATTGATTGATTTTCCTTTAATTCACGATAACGATGGATAACATCACTATTTACTCTCACCCACTGATTATTGAAATGTTATTCCTGACATCGTCAGAGGAGCTTTGTGGTGTTGAAGTGTGATTCTATCCTGAGGGTGTTGAGAATTTAAAATATGTAACTTACATCTTTGTCACCGAGACGCTCAACCCGGCAATGGATAAAGGCTGTTTGTCCCACCGTCACGGTAACATTGCGCTGCACATCAAAATTGAAATAGGGCAGAGCGATGGGATTCACTGTGGATGACGTTAAGCTCTCTGAAAAAATGACGAGAAAACATTATAAAGTTTTCGCTTAAAGGGAAAAATATCATAAATTTGATGAATCAATATAAAATTTAAAGAAATTATTAATTTAAATCAATTCTAATGAAATGAGTCGGTTGCGTCTTCTTGCCCACATTTCCCCTAACGTTGTGAATTCAATTAAAGAATTTGTTAAATAAAGTTCTAGCAGTTTAAATATGAGATTATTGGTTAGCATTTACATCAATAATCCTCCACTCAAAATTAATAAGCTGGGATTAGGGAATCCCAGCTATAATAAAAACAAGGGGAAATATTGTTGCAAGAAAAGGTGTACAATTGAATGGAAGTTCTTGAGCTTTTCTGGAAATGGAACTAGTAAAATTAAGGAACTTTCAGAACAATTAAAGATTTTTTTTTAAATTTTCAACGGCATTTTTGTAGGATTGTGAGCTTAACGAATTCATTTTTTAGAGTTTTTGAACTTTTACTTCGAATCTGAAGAACTTACTGAAATTTTGAAAAATTTGTGTAGCTTTTAAGGAAATTCCTGAGCTTTGAAAAAATGTAAACTTGATTAGCTTAAAGCTTTCTAAAATTAAAAAATACTACTGCAGAACTTTATAAAAGTTTCTGAAAAATTACAGAGCTTTTGGATAAATTTTTGAACTTTATACGGCTTACTTATAGCTTCTTGAAGTTTTTGAAAATTTTGAAGAGCTTTCGATGATTTTTATAAGGATCTTAGTACTGATTTATATATAGTTGTCAGTTATTTTTTTTTAGTTGAAAATTTCGAGACCTTTTACAGATGTTTTTTTTTTGAGAAAGCTTAAGAGCTTTCTTCAGTCTAAGAGAGAGTGGTGTACGCCATTCTGACCCTAATATCTCCTCCTTTACATAATTACCCACAATTTCCCTGAATATATATCTTATCTTGTGAGAGCTACATAAGCTTGTCCACCCACATTGCGACTACACATTGACCAACGTCACCCATGCAATTCCTTCAACACATTTCATGGCAGTTACTCAATTTCCTCTCCATGCACTTAAGGGCTCTGTCTGTCATCCCATTCACCCATTTCTCGGTATTCTCTTGTTTGCCAGCACATCCCCAGTGGAAAATCTCACCGAGAGTGAGAAAATTTGTCGTGAGTGGTTGTCTCTTGGCTCTTTTTTATCCCACACCCACATGCAATCTCCTCTCCCACGATGGCACTTTAAGCTTGTGTTTATGGCTATTTATTCCACAATGTATCACCCCAAAAGCATCTCAAATGGATTTTCAGCAGAATTTGCCATTTGTTAACCCATTTATGACAATGTTCACGCAATCATTTTTCAATTACACTGTTGTGAAATTTATCAAAAATCAGTTTTAATGGGGGAGAGAGAAATGGGGAGAATGCTTTTTCAATTTAACCCAGACATAGGGTGTTGTGATGTGAAAATTCATTTCACCACCATTTAAGAATCTTGCAAAACGATTCCACGAAAATAACCCAGAGGGTTTATTTTTCACCATTCTCAATGGCATCGAGTGAAAGTGGCTGTGAAGACATTAAATAAAGAGATTATTGCAAATAAAAGGTATACGAAGGAGCACTAAAGACATCGTATAAAATCGCAGAGAGTACTTTGAGGCGCTCGACAGAAGGGGTTGAATGCTAAAAATGCAGAATATCCCACCCATTCACTGTTTCTCTCGAGCAAACGTTAAAAAAGTTGTCTATCCAGCAAATATCTAATACATAAATAAAATGAAATATTCGGGTAATTTTCTGCGAATGATTTCATAATCATGATATATAATTTGAGAAATCGTTACAAGGAAATCATATTTATATAATTCCCTTTAAACTTAATCGGTTTAAACGGTTAAACTGAGCTCATGAGCTCGACATGCATTTATCGTGAGTTTCAGTGGGATTTCCAATTGAACTCACATTCTAATTAAAATGGTGATTTGCTTGTCATTTAAAATCCTCTTATAAGGTTATCTCCCATATCTACTCTCGTTACACGCTCTGAAAAGCTCTATTGATTTTTAGGGATTGGAAAATTCTTGTTTCTAAAGCCAAAATAAGATCAAACACTCCATTTCAGTTGATTCATTCATTACCATTTATTACTTTTTACATAGACGATACATGCTAAGCTCACTTGCCAGAAAAAAAGCTCCAAGAATTCATTTAATATTGCGTCTGGAAGTGATTCCACTTCGATACACAGTCCATTGAACAAATTTGCAATTTAGGTATATTGTGTATGATTTTCCACTACATGGAGGCGAGCATTCTTTTTCTCCAGACCATCGGGAATTTGTTGTTTTTTTTTGCCCAATCTCTGTGTGATTCAACAAATTATTTATGTGGTCTTACCACACTGAAAGAAGGAATTTGCAAATATGTTTTTGTCCCAGAGTGAGATAAGAGGAAAAAAATTACCAACTGTTTTTGAGTGGAAAATCCTGCAGAATTTAATTTCATAAATCTAATACTTTATGAAGCATTCATATAAAAAAAGATATTAGCACTTTTATTTGAGTTTCTCACGTCTTTCTTATAGAGGCTTTCATTTCCAAAATGTGATCCTATTCATCTCTATACATACTCTCTAATTAAAGTACAAATCAAACTGTATGAGTTTCGAATTTCAATTCTCTCTGCTCTTAAATGTGCAAACAAAACATATTTCTCATTTATATAAAATTACCAGACTTGAAATAATCTCATTAAATTTCATGCAAAATATTATAGACTCGCGAAAATTTAGTTATAGTGAAAAATACTTTGTCTATTAATTAAAAGATTAGGGGTTTTTGATTTCGCTTCTATATTAAATGAATTACATATGTGAGTGACTTTTTAATATCACTATTATTTCTTAGAATTTCATTGCAATAATTAATGTAAAAAAATAATGAATATTTAATAAAATCTTCGAACCTGTTTCACTGTTTCTGGTTATTCCACAAAGTAAATTATTTATATGCAAATAAATTCGTAAAATTTAATATTTTTTTTACTCTCTCTCTCTCTCTTAATTCTCTTCTAATTGCACTTTCTCTCTCTCACTGTTTGCAGTCCAAAAACAGACAAAGAGTACTTTTTATTGCGCAAGACATGGTTCGATTTTAACGAGAGATATTCCTTTGACAGAGATAAAAGCAGTTATAGGAATAGGAAAATGTCTTTGTCATCAACTCTGTCTAATATATATTATCGAGAGTCTACAATCCAATTAGGACATGGCATATAGCTTTGTTATTTACGTATATAGCTCACATTTACATTTTTTTTTAAATGTAGGAATAGATTTTTTTTAACAAAACAACTAAATTTACCCAAAGTGAAAGAAGTCTTTTATACAGAAATTTATTTGAAAAATAAATACAATTTCCCTGTTACTTTTCACAATATCGCTGGTGGCTCTTTGTCTCTGGGAAAAAAATCCAAACACATATGATATTTTCCAACCTCACATGGAAAACTACATCTCTACGTGGCAGCATTTCCATATGCAGCGATGGAAAAAATCCCCAAGATTAAAATTTATATTCACTCGCAAAATTCCACCGAATTATAATGATGTGTTAGTTTTCTGGCGAAAACTTCTCTATGTGCAACGATAAATCATGAGCTTTTGGTGCATGCTATCACATGAGCTTTTCTTGGCGGCAAGAAATGCAAAGCATTTCGCATCTTTCCCACCTACAAACGTGTTTTGAACTCGGCGTTGCCACGTTGCCACTTAACTTCTTGCCATTCACATCTTAATTAACTGCCAAATATTCTGAGAGGAAAAAAACAGCCAATGTGACACCCTAATTAAGTGGCACTGGATGCCAGAAATGTTCAATTTTACAAAACTTTTCGTGATTTTGAGCTCGTACAAAACAATCCACCCAGTTGACCCTTTTTTCGCCCAACTGGGGGACTTGAACATATTGTGAAAAGCTTTTGATATTCATTTCGGATGATTATCGTGGCAGGAGAGCCGGAGTAAAAAGGGGGATTTCGCCACTGCTCTTTGACATGAAACAGAATGGCAAGAGAGGGACTTGAGAGGGTTCTACAGTCATTCTACAACGATTAGGATGTTTCACCAGATTCTTATGTATTTTCATCTGAGTGAAAAATTCTGGAAAATTTCACGAAATCCACATGGAGATAGAAGGAAAATTTCGCTACAAATTCAACACCCTGAAAGCAATTGAAACTTTCATTACTCGATATTCCTCAGAGAATCCGTCCACAAGAGGGTGGACTGGTGATCTGGAAGGGATTTTTCGGTCAAAATTCTATATGTCTGTCGTAGTGAAAATCTCCCCCTCCCGAAAAGCTGTATCAGTTTGTACGCCAGTAAAATGTGGGGAGTGCCACGACTGTATTTAATGAAATAAGCACCAGTCGAGAAAAAAAGTTGAGCGGCAGAAATGTCCACAGTTGGTAAAATCCCTAGAGAAGCCCCAAACACACACACACCAAATAATCGAGAAATTTCAAAAGTTTCGAGCTGTTTGTCATAAAATATAATAAGTAGGGAAAGCCTCCCTCCACCTCGTGGGTAAGAAGAAAAAACGACGAGAAAAAGTTGATCCAGTTCCCATTTGACCAGAGAGACGTTTCAGAAGAAACAGCAAACTTTTAACAATTCCCTCAGCAATTCCACGACTCGAACATGTCAATCAATTATGCATAGCGACAGAATTGTTATATGGATTAAATTGCTAAGAAGTCGTTTTTTCTTGCCTTGACTTCTACTCCTTTTCAAGAGGCTTATACTTTTTTTGCTGAGACGGGAGAAATGCCCACGGAGCTTTTTCTTTAGCCTGTGTCCGATAGATTGATATAAATCATTAAGTGAAAAATCGCAAAGTAAGGGAAAATAAACGATTGTGGTGTTTTTTATATATAGAAATTTCTAATGAAGAAGACAAATTCTGACGGTTGACATTTTTTAAAATGATTGAGACAGGAGAATGCTTTTTGCCTAATAATCTGTTTGACTGAATTGCAAAAAATAAATGGTAGACAATCGTTAATTCCATATTTTTACTGATCCAAAAATAAAGGACATTTTACGAAGCAATCGCTTGAAAAATCCCTTACGTTTAAGGCGTTGTCAGACGACAACAGTTTAGTCAACAATTTCTTACGCTCGAAAGCTATTTAGTGGCATTTTCCACTAGAAAATCATCAAATTTGTTCTGCATTATTCAAGAATCCGTGAAAGGAACTTTCCGGAAAAACTAAATATTAGTGCAGAAAATGGTGTTCAACCGAATCAGGCGATTAATCACTTATTTTAAGTACTTAAATTTCTGTTGAACGGCATTTTCTGCACAAATATTGAGTTTTTCCAGAAAATTCCTTCAAGAAATTTTTTAATAATGTAGAACAGACAGGATTTGAGTGGAAATTTGATGATTTTCCGCTGGAAAATGCCATTAAATAGCTTTCAACAGTAAGAAATTGTTGACTGAACTGTTGACGTCGGACAGAAGCATAAGGGTAATTGATGATCTAACAGGCTCTATTAAATATTGAGAAGATTAACCTTTGTTTTGGGATAAAAAACTAATTGTATTTACACCTATATGGAAATTCATAAGATAAACGATTCAAAATATACCTATACCTAATAACAATAGGGAGATATCATGATTAAAATAGTTTATACTACACAACTTTTAACACTTGCTTGTTTTACATGAAAGCTCTCCAAAGATTCTAGAAATCTTGAGGAAATTCCGTAACTATTTATTGCAAAAAATCATTGAGCTTTACAGTTTTGAAAGCTTAAAAAAGGTTCAAAACCCAAAAAAGAGAGTCTACAAATTTACGGAGTTTCTTTTATTCCTTTAACATATGTTTCAAAAAGTTTAAAGTTAACTGCTATGGCTCATAAACCCATTCAGAAACTCTAAAAACTTTTGAAATTTGCAAAGCTTATAAAATCATAAGCAAAATTTGCTGAAAATCTAAAAAAAGCTTCGAAAAACACCTTTTCTTGGATGTTTTAAGAAATATTTTAATGATTACCCCCCAATTCTGAGCCCCCCAATTCTGAGATAAAGAAGCCTAAAGATTTAAATTAAAGCTTTAACTTTGACACTAAAGATTTCACATTCCGAGATATAGGAATTTCGGATAAAATAGCCTTTAGCTCCACTGAAGAAATTTGATTATCCAAGATGTCAAATCGAACTCACTTTGTGGATTAAACTGCTTGGCCAATTGTTCATCTCAAAATAAATAGTCACTTAAAGGTTTAAAAGGTCCTCGCGACCAGCTTTTAAACTAAAGGCGATTTATAGACATTTGACAGCTGTCTGTAAAACTTTAGCGCAGAATTCCAAATCTACAACTATAAAAGTTTAAAGACATTTGACACTTTAAAATTAAAGATCTTTTTATCTCAGAATATGAATCAGCCTTTAAAGGCCGATTTAAAGATTAAAGACTTAAAGATTTATCTCTGGGGAATCATCAATTTTGATGAAAACCCCTTAGATAAAATAAATAAAGATTTATCTCAGAATTTATTTTTTCAAAGGTTTTTGGCGTTTTTGGCTATAAAATCCTCTAATTACGTTTCTACAATCCTTTTCTGTATAGAAAAATTTACTGTTCTCAACAAAATTATAATAATTTTCCATCGTCCGTAAATTTCTTTGTTAGGGCGACATATTTTATAGCTCTCTTCGTTATTAAATATAGGAAAAATACTAGGTATGTCTTTGTCTCACAAATAAGTAAAGAGTATATTATTTTCTACATAATAATATACAGAAGCAAGGTTCTTTTTTTGTAAGACACGTTTTAAATTTCAGTTTAATAAGACGTGTTGGATATTTTGGTGTTGGACTATATAAATTTCTGTTGCACTCCAAAAAGGCGCTTCGCTCCTCAGGCTTCTCGTCTTGTTTGACTTTGTACAATATTTCCATATATAATATTTCTGTACATGTTGAAAATATCATAAAAGGGGCAAATTTGGTTGGGAGGAAGTAGAACCTCTCCCCCTTACCATCAACTCTTTCGATTTTGGCGTATGACAAATTATGCCCGGACGACGGACACGAACTAATGACGTCATATCTAGTGAAGATGAGGGTTTGGGGTTTTTTGGGGGAGATATGCCGAACTTTCATTATGCACACTCCACTTTATATGTTTAGATATATTAACAAGTTCCTATTATTTCCTAATTTACATAACGAACCATGCTACAGTTTAAGTACCCAAACTTTTAATGACACTCATAAAATAATTCTTAATTAAGCAAAACATTGAAATATGAACCCCTTCTTATTTCAATTTGTTTACAGTATATCCTTGAAAAATATATGTACAAATATTATGTGTTTTTGATTAATAAAAATTTCTTTTTTCAATCTTATTAACTTTTTCTGTTATGTCTTTTTCAAAACCCTTTACGTCCTTTCCACTAAAGACCAACTTCCAAGCTTTGATCTTTTCAAACCATCGCAGATAATTGAGAATATAAGAAGTCCGGCATAAAGTAATATATATTTAGATGGCGTGTACCAGGCGCCTACCGACTTGACACACCATACTGCGCCTTTATCTTACCCAACAATCGTCACCACATTATACTTATTTACATTCCCATATCTTTTTCCTTAAGCAATTAACTTCTCACACGTAAAAGTTTCGTTTATCTGTGAGTGAATCTTTTTCCCGATTCTGACCCTCCTCTATTCTTAGAAATCTAACATTTAAGATCGAAAGGGTTCTCTCTGAATAATTAGGGAGGACTCCACTGCTAAATTAATGATTTCTCGACTGTAAGGAGTAATTTGTATTCTATATGAAAATAGCTTGAGTTTTCTCTTATCTTGGAATATGTAATGATTGTATATTTTGCCGTAATTTAGGTATCTAAATATAGGCATAAGAAGTTGAGCTAGTAACAAAGGAAAACTTGGCTATTGGGGTATTTTTCGCTGCTTAAGCCGTTACTTTTATATAAGTTGTGTGGCTTTGAGACACGAGGTTGAACGTGAAAAATGTTTTCGGATTTTTTTTTATAGTACACACTCCAAGGATTTATTCTCATATATTATATCACATACCTGGAGGTGGAGTTGGAGGTTGTGGTAAATTCTGATTTGGATTTGGTTTGCCAAATGTCGTTAGTGCTGTTGAACTCACTCCTAATAAAAGAAAAAATAATATATAGTAAAGTTTTTACGACAAAATTTATTATATATGCACATAACATTTATTCGAAACAAAGCAGAATGCAGATACGCAAAATTTGTCAATATCATTTCACTTGAATTTCGAATAAACGGTCACGGGAAAAATAACTGAAATTTATTTACCAAACAGCACAATAAAAACGGCGAATATCATCGTCAAACTTCCACACTGTGTAAATCTCTTCAGCGGTTGATGCATTGTTAAAATGTTTTATTTTTGGTAAACTTTACAAACTATTTATTTCTCTTGAGAAACTATTGTTGTTATTTTCACTGGAATTTCACTTTTACAGTTGCTGGTATGTCACAGTTGTACGAAATTGTTGTTCATTAATAAAATCTTGAAGTTTTTCTCTAATGTAGCGAATAACAAATCGTAACGGTCTCATGAAATTATGAAAAGATAATTCCAAATAAGATTTTATTTAAATTTTGATATTCTTCGAAAAGAAGCACCACGAAGTATTTATTTTATGACAAGTTTTGTAAAATTTATTGATTGCAAGGAGCACAGTTCACATTCCGACTATTCTCAATGATTTCACGAAGAAAAGTAAAGGTAATCGCAATTTTCTTCAAGAGAAATTTTCTTCGCGAAGGAATACAAGTTGCGCATGCGAATTTACCAAAAATTTAACATAACAAAGCACTAAATGTACACGCTTTTTCTACACTAGCATAAATAACGTAAAGTAAAGTGTGCACTTTGTAAATAGCTCTGAAAACGGTTAGGACACCATCAATTTCAAAAAAAATGTAGAACATTCGTCGTCAGGACCCCGAAAATGCGCATTACTGTCTTAAAATGAAAATATTCCTCTCTATTTCTATTATTTTTTAATTTGAAGATGAATCTTTTCTTTAAAAATTTTCTTTAATTTTTTTTTTAGTTTTTATGGTGTTTCCATTTCATTTGTAGAAGCTTTTCTTCTCCCTTCAACTAATGGCTGTTCTATTTTATTAAATATATTTTTTTTAGATTTTCTGAACAGCCATAATCTTGCAACGCAGGGCACGAGGCGCCTCGTATATACAGAGGCAATACTAACATGCAATAAGGATACGCAAAGAAGTCAGAAATAAAATCACACACACTATAATTTAAGAAAACCCTTAAAACTATGTATTATGTACCTACATCAATAAATAGTGTAGTGTTTTATACTTTTTTACCTAAAGTGTATATACATATAAAATATATACTTTCGTATAATCTAGCTAAATAAAAACTTATCCGGAATCATGTTTTTTGAAACGAAATTCAAGAATTGCGTGTCGAGAATTTTTCTCCTTTCAAATAGACAGGTTTAAGTAATGACCAAAAGCACTATATATTTTTTTACATTTTCTTATTTTCTTCCTTCAACCTCTTTGCATATCAAACCAACACAATCAAAATATAAATTGATTTATCTTCACATCCAAAGAAAGGCAAATATGAACACCTAGAAGTGTGATGTAATTTCATCGAAAGTGCTAAGGTGATGTCTTTCAGAATCATATCACGCTATCAATTACGTCAGATTGTGCTCATCATACTCACACAAGGAAAAAACAATGAAAGCTCTTCATACATACATTCAGAACGATACACGCGATTTATAATTGCGTTAACTCATGATTTTATCTATCTAATAAAAAGAAATACAATTAATTCTTATATTTTTGAGAAAGAAGAAGAATTAGTCATGCAAGAATGGTTTGCGGTTATACAACATTAATTCAATCCTCAGTACCTACCCCTTAGAGTTTGAAAAATAGTTTAGAGTCGTTCACTTTATATTCATCTGGATGAATAATACACTTTTCCATCACTCAGGATACCTCAACACGAAAGGTCGAGGCACTCCGCGGAGTCCCTTTGCTCTCCGTTTTATGTAAGCACATATAATGTATGTATATGCCAATGAGAAAGTATGTATCTTAATATGTTTTGCACGCACTTTTTCAATAAAGGACTTATTATTCCTGTGGAAACATATGAAATATTATATATATATATATAAGAATTTTTACTTACTAAGCAAGTTTTCTTTTCCAGTCCTTTCGTGCTTTGCTGATGTCAAGAAAAAAAATATTGGGCAAAGCTTATGTTGAGAATTCTTGAAATTCATCTCGAAATCTTTGACTAAAACCTGTCCCACTAAAATCAGAGTCAAAGAGTCATAAATCTAACTTAATACGGATATTTCCGAAACCCAATTAACGATTCATTTCCATTAAGTGATTTAGGCTGGGCACATGACCGGGTTATGTCTAGAAATCTTTCTCTCTAATCGGAGGATTTGACCTTGAAGAGTTTATTGTGGAATATATGATATGTATTCTCGTAAATAAAATTTTTACAGACGATACGAACTTGTCTCTTAACCCAATATCTCTCGAATCAGTAAATCAAACGCAATAAAGAAATCAATTGTTCAACGACATACGATTTTATTATCCTGACACGAACTCCCAACTATGTATAAAGCATTTTACTAATATCCGTTGATTTTGTGTTAAGTCCACATAAATGGCCGTTAATCCTCCAAAGGATATAAATTTGATAATGAAGCTTTAACGCAGCTTAAATTTATATCCAAAAGGTTATCAGCAGGATCTTTATTTTCCGCCCTAATGTTTAGTCAATGTAATGTACATAATAATAGCCAATACTAAGATTGTTAATATATCTAAACTAAACATAAGCTCCCAATTCTTCAATTAAAGTGCGATCGTACGATCTGAAGATCACTTATTAACCCGTACGTTTAAAATCAGTAGAAAAATTTAAAAGACTTTGCGTATTTCTTCAATTCGTGATGTTATTAATGCCTGAAGAACAAACTCCCTCCTCAGGATTCGATCTGGGAATAATAAGACATTCGCTTTGGTCTCAAGTCTAAAAACTCCCAACATTTCAAAATTAAGTAAATCCCAGGCTCTCGGCGAAGTCCAGTTTGCTCTCCTTATTTTTCTTTGTTCTCTGGCTTCTATCCTCCTTTTACGGAAAATGACGACTAAAATGTTGCGTGACTGAGTGGAGAAAGCATGTTTTATAAAGCTTCACTGTGCGGTAGCTACAAATTATATGTCCTCTGAGAAAAAAAGTAATTTCTCCGAATTGGTATTGAATTCCAACATGGAACGCACCCACGATAAAGCTAAAGATTAACAATGTTTAGGTAAAGATTTTTTATTTATTCGTGAAAAATTAATCAGCAAAATTATAAAGGTAACTGGATTTTTTCTGTGTTCTCATTGCTAATCATAATATGATCAATAAAAATTGCCTTCCTCAACACAAAATTCTTTCATTTAGTCATTACGTGCGTATTACATATGTACAATTTCTCTAGTGGTTTCTCCTTCTAAAGTTACTAGCTGTTGGATTTTTTCTTTTTCGGTTTCTAATGGCAAATATTGCGTCATCAAATTTCATTGCGTCATGAGAAATTTATTTGGTTTAAGGATTATATATGTAGGTATATATTTACAATTTAATATTTTGATTTAAATTTATTAACTTTTTTATACAAATGGGGAACTCTTTCAAGCGTAATTAGTTAACTCTTGAAAATGTACATACATACGTATGTGATAAAATTTTTGTTTAAATTTATTCAATAGTAAGCTTCCTTAATTGCGGCGCTAGTGACTAAAATAGCGGCTGTAATAAGCAGCAATGTAATGACTTTCAAGGGACTTGGACGGCCGGAAGAATCTGCGGAAATAAAGAAAATATGATTAAACGTGTGTATTTATATTTAACGTACTCAACATTAATCTGTCAGCATTAAGTTAGAAAATGTCCCTCTATATTTAGACTTTTTTTACGCACTAGTGATTACTATTTATAGAACTAAAAGAGACCCTTTTTATAATATAATTAAGTGTTGTCAAGTGGTCAAATTTTGACCTTTACTCAACTATAACTATCTGAGTTCTTTGTCTAATTGGTCTAATGAATGGAATTACAGAACTAATAATTTAAATGCAATAGAACCAACACATGAATATAGCTTCATTTTTCTTTTTATTTAAATTTTGTCTTGAAAAAATCCACGAAAAATATCCAATTTTGAAGAAAGGACAAAGGTAAAAATGTAAAAATATATGCAAAAATCCAACTTACTTTTATTTGGTGCTTTTACACACTTGATTCTGGTTGTATCTGAAAAATATCCATATTCACACTGGCAAATATCATTTCTGCATTCCACTTGAGTAGAATTATCAGTCACGTAACATTCACTCGCTTTTGTGCATTTCTCACCGAGAACTGTAACGAGAATAATATTCAAAATTAATTAAGTTATCGCAAAATTATGCACATACATAATCTACATAAGGTCAAAGGATAGCCATCCATATTGCTAGACTTAAACGGAGCTGAAATGGCTCTTAGGTCAATTCGGTATGTAATTCAACTATAATTTTAGTAAATAGAATAAAATCATAATCTCAATGAACTTTCGTAACATGAAATGGTTTTTTGAAATATTAAAAGAACAAGATATTGAAAGAAAACTGACATGAAACACTCAATCCGTTTCTATAGAAATCCCTTTGAGAAATGATTAATATCTAATGATGATCTAAGTAAATATAAATTTACCTATTTTCTCATTGCATTTGCCGCCCTTGTAGTGATCCTCCTCATCACATGTACACTCTCCATCTGCACATTTTCCCAAAGGCCCCAAAAGTGGCTGACACTGCTCAGACTCTGTACATTCATCTCCGTACTCCTTTGCAATAGGAAGGCACTCTGTTGTCACATGATGGGTGAAGCCCTCCTTGCAGCGACATCCCTTCTGATCCACCGATATCGTTTCATCCTCCTTATCAGCACTATCAGTCACACACTCCGTATTATCAACGACACAGTCGTCATTGCTGTCGCATAGACCACCAATGGCGGGTTTGCATTGCTCATCAACTTCCATATAACTATCGTCACAGGCACAGGTGTTATCGGGCTGACATGCGGTGTTGTTCACAGAACAGTCTTCTTTCTTTTCGCAAAACTCCCCCAGACCCTGTCGCTGGACACACATTTGATTGGGAGTATCATAGGTTTTGAATGGATGGCAAATACATCGAGGAATTAAAACACCAGTAGAGCACATTGAGAGATATGGAGAGCATTGGGCTTGTCGAGCACATGAAGAATTAATAGAAAGAACATCTGCAAAATGGAATGAGAAATGTAATTTTTATTTAACAATATAGGTATTGTTGTTTAAAACTCACTTCTGATACATTGTCTCATGTTGAGCTGATAAAAGGAATCGAGAGGACAAACACATTTTTCGTCCCTCAATGTTGTTGCACAATGTTCACCACTGGCGGCTTCTTCACCCAATTCTTTAAAGAATTATTTAAAAAATGTCATAATAGTTTAAAAATGTGTTAAACAAAGGGGAGATATTATGGTCAAAAAGACGTACACCACTTCCAACACTTCCACTTTTTATAGGAAAGCTCTCCAAAGCTGTAATTCGAAAGCTTTCATATGAGCTTTCATCCTAACAGTTTTATTTTTTATTAGCTTTCTAAGAATGCTTTGTAGAACTTTCACAGAAGTAGCACTAAAAACCTAATAGAAGCTTCTAAGAAATGTTTTTAATTATTCTTTGTAGAGCTTTCAAATAAGTGCCACTGGAAATCTTTTGAGAAGCCTTTCAGAAATCTTTCTAGAAGCTTTTCAGAAAGCTGTCTAGAAGTTTTTTAGAAAGATTTCTAAAAACTTTATTGAAGCTTTCTAAAAGCTTTCAGAAAGCTTTCTAGAGATATCTAAGAAATTTTTATTGAGCTTTCTAAGAAAACCTTCTAAGGCTTTTAGGAAAGGTTATAAAAAAGCTTGCTAAGAAATGTTTCTAAAGCTTTAAGAAAATTTGCAAATGCTTTCCAGAATTTTGAAACGCTTAGCGAGAACTTTCAAAGCTTTATAAATTTACCAGATTTTTTTTTTAAGTAACTTGTAAATTTTTGCAGAATTTCTCTTAGAATTTTAGAATTCAGCAATTTTAGACAGCTTTCAGCTAATCAAGTTTATATTTTCTAAAGTTTTTGAGTTTCTGTTAAAGCTTCTGAAAGTTTTCAAAAACTCTTAAAAGAATTCTAAAACTCTGGAAGAACTTCTCAAACCTCATAATCTTTCTTGGAGGCTTTCAAAATAACTTGACTTAGTATATCCATTCCACTTCCGAAAGCTCTCACGCACTTCCATTGAGATGTACACCACATCAGTCCATAATATCTCCCCCTTGGTGTTTAAGACATTTAATATTATTATAGTTTAAAAACTCACCTGCCATGCAAATTCCATTAAGTGGATAATATCCAATTTTGCAGTGGCAACGATCTTTAACACACATGGAGTAATTAAGTCCTTGGCAAGGTTCTCCATTATTGACGCAAGGATCACCAACTTTGTAATAAAATAATTTTCAGTATAAAATGTTATTCATAAAGAGCAAAAATTTGCCTCAAAAATTATATTTTGATGAAAACTTGAGGTAAAAACAGATATTTCCTCTTCAGAATTTAATTTTTTTCAGGCAAAGCTATATAGGTAATATCTACTTACATTGTACTCCCTCATCTTTGGTTTCATCCCTCAATGCCCTCTCTGAGTTGGAAGTGGTCTCAGTTTCTATGCTTTTAGATTCAGAAGGGGATTCAATTAAATCAATGAAATCAGTTTGTACTCCGGTGTCTCTCGTAACTTCTGCATCTTCTTCCTGACAGCTTCGTGTAACACATACATGATTACCGCCTTGGCAATCGGAATTAACAATGCAGTCATCACCAACATCTATACATAAAATGTTTATGATAGAATAACAAGCATAAAATAATTTTTCAATTTGACTTACTCATTGATATCCTTCGACAAATATTTTCCCCTCGATGATAAAATCCGTCTGCACACTGGCATGTTCCTGCCTTGCAAGCCACTGTTTCTCGGTCGAAGCCAAAATCACAATCCAAGTCCTAAAAATACACCAAGAAATTAGGTTTTTGATTATTTACAACACTTTTCATGTTCGATGAACTTATCATTCAAAAGTGGGAAAAGGCGAAAGTTTGGCAAAAGGATTTTTGAAAAGTAACACTTTGCTCAGCTTATAGGCAGTTGAGCTTTCATGTGTGCCAACTCGAAATATAATAAATAAAACCTACATCTTGGCATTCACTGAACAATGGAAGTAATTTTCTGCAACGACCCCTGGCGTAGGTTCGCATTTCAAACTCATCTCCTTCGCAAGTGCAAACACCATTATTACAAGAAGCTCCTGTCAGCATATGCGAACACTGGGCACCTTCCTCACAAGATTCTCCGTACAAAGACTCTATAAATATACATGCTGCATTCATAGGGAGATCACATAATTTTGAAAGAATCTATACCTCTTAGACATTGAGTTACTGCAGCATTAAAGGTATATCCAGCCTCGCACTCGCAATTTCCAGATGATGAGCAATAAGTCCCTTCAACTATGTTGGTACAGTCGGAATTTTGATCACAAGGCCAAATAATTCCAATCGACACTATATATAGGAAAATAAACAAAAATAATTTCAGCTTAAGGAAACCCTAAACTTCCTCTCCCGCTACATTGCGAGCTCTTTGCAGTGACATTAACTTCCTTGTTTGATTGCAGAACAAAAGGATTACACGGCGGCTTAGAATGAGAATCCCAGCCCTAAAATGACTACATGAATTATGTATAAATATGTACAAACAATATATACAATGCTGAACATAACAAAGAGTGTTGGTCAGTATTGTTTATGGAGTTATAGATTGGTATCCTGGCATTATGTTATAAAATCTCTTTGCAGCACGAAAGCTTCGCGACCCGCGTTGCGCGGTCTATTGGAGTTTATTTATTGAAAATAGTGGAAATAGAAAAATATTTGAAGAGATAAGCACTGATTGCAGCACGAGATTCTAGAGGGAATAAGACTACATTTCGTTTATAAGAGACTTTTAAAAAAATTGAATTATAGCTCTTTCTCGCGAACAGACATCAAGATTTAAAAAAGAATATAAAATTGAATCTAATCAAATCACGTATTTTGACCAAAATATATTACATTTCTTTGACTTATAAATTAATAATTTTCACAAAAGAAAAACCAAAGACGAATTTATGGAGTTTTTCCGTGGAAAAAACTGGAAAATCACCTTCTTCGCCCGATTAAAGTTTTTCGTCTTATCTTCTCCTCTAATATTTTATACAATTCTTAAAACGGAATTCATATATTTCGCACTGTTTGCACATATTTTTGTGAATTCCTCGCACAAGAGAACAATTTGCATGTGTTATAACGTATAAGAGGTTTCACGGTGGAAAAACGCAGAATAATAATTTTTCGAGCATTTTCCTTAGTGAGGCGACATCATTGATTGAAATCAACATCCAAATTGAGAAAATTCTCGCATTTGTTGCACAAAAAATGAATTAATTTCCCAGTTTTTCACCGTGAAATTTCCCAAAAGTGCTTTCTTGGCTCAATGACAGTCCTATAAGTAATGCAAATTGATTTCTTGCGTGGGAAATCCGCGAAAATATAAGAAATACAGCAAAAACTTTAATTCAATTTCTAGTATTCTCTATTTCTTTAATTTTTCTTTTAAATCTTGAAAATTAGGGTTTTGAAATCAAAACTGTTTTAAATCAATTTGTTCGCAAGCACAAAAATTATGAGTAAAAATGGATTGATTCTTCAGTTTTGAGGATATTTTCGGATTTTTTAGAATCACTTTTAAAACAGATATTGAATTCTTTCTTTAATCGTAATAAATCGAAGGTATTTTTTCTTATTTTATTACATAGAAACCTTTTCTGCGTGCTATGTAAGTTTCTATAAAATCAATAGGATTGGCACATCACAACAATGTATGATCTATATGCGTTTTGAGCTTCTATAGTTCGAGAAGGAAAAATTCACTGTAACATCACAACACACCACTTTATCACATGAAGGTTGACGATTGAACTGTCCCTTTGATAAATGCACATTAAATATTCTTGACTTTCTTTATACCTTTCAAGTTACTCAAAAAGAATATCACTAGAGCTGAGGAAAATTTCATAGTTAATTTCTTATTGTTTTAAATTTATCGGAAAAAAGTACTGTGCTCCGTCTTAGAGCTTGTGGACAAATGAATGACTTGTGAGACTGAAGTTAATACTCTCTTCAATTGAAATTTTTTGTAAGAATAAATATTACCTCCTGCTTATTCAATTATTGATCACTTTTTACACGAAGCTACTTGTCAGATACAGAGCGTTGATAATTCTGAATATGATAAGACAGTTATCGAATTATAGGCCACTTGAAGATTACTTTGCGATTTTGATTAATTTTTCAATATTGTTCATGACCGAGCAGGTGGGAAAAATTGTTCACTTCACATAAAATTCCTTATCAGCTGCAGGTGTCTTCAAGATTACTCATCAAGCACATGTGTATGAGCATATTGAGATATCGCAAATATTTTAGGCCACTCTTCTGTCCAATTCCTGAATCACGAAGGCTCTTAACGGTCTAAAACACCCAGTAGATTATCTTTTTTCTTAACTTTGATATAATTTCCCATCCACTATAAAACTATACACTACATGTGAACCTTGAGATTTCCACTGACCTGGAGACCATATAAAGTGACTCACTGGTGGCAACTAAAAGAGACACAAACTATCGGGAAAAACCGGAGAATATCGGACTCGAACACTGATTAATTTTTAACTAGGACTCTCCCCACACGGCCTCGCGACAACAGGGTGAATCCCCATATGAGAACAGACGTACCCCATAAATAAATAAAAATGATACAAAGGAGAATGCATTGTATTTTATTATATTTTGCTGCTTCACCCTCTTTTGCGTTGAATGTAGGTGGTCTCTTAATTATTCACATCCCTCGAATCGACATCCAACGGAGAGCGCTCTAAATAGAGACATATTGACGCTTTTTCGCGCCTTTAATGGCACTTTTATCGTCACACTGAGCAAGAGCCAAAGGGTTTTCGCGGAGTACCTATACCTTGACAGTGAACGCCAGTGATAAAGTGGTTTGTTTTACTTGAACAATACTATTTGATGATATTATTGGGACTTGGAAAAATTATTTGGCATTTTTTTTATGTTTTTTTTTACAAAATGTTTCATTAAATGAATTAACTTCTTATAGGAAAATATAATTTAAAGAATAAATTTCCTTGGTTGAGCTTTGATTATAGAAAGAAAATTATTGAAATTTTATTTAAATTAATATCAAGACTCAAAAAATTTGTCTTTTTGGATCTTATTTGACTTACCTTAAATGATTTTTGAAGGAGTTTTAATTTGTATACTTTTAATAGTCGACGAAACAACAATAGGTTGATCCTCAATGTGAATATCTTATTGTGCATTTTATATGTAGGTCGCATTTGCCAATTATAGGAATTTGGTAAACAAAATTAGACAGAAATTTCTTCAAATTTTTTCTTTTTCGACTTTAAATTAATCAGTTTTACGTCTCATAAGAAGATATTTTAGGAAAATCCCAAAAGGTGTATGATTTATTCTTATCTCCAATAAATTCTAATTTTCCTTTATGACTTAAATTTAGGTGTAGTTACTGACTAAATTAAAGCCAATTGATTTTTTTCTCAGTGTAATCATCAAGGTTGTAGGACAAATCGTTAATTTGCGGCAAAACCGGTATAGCTTGAATCTTGAATAGGGAATCTTCAAACTCTCTATATATTCATAGATTATTATCAGAAGGGCAATACCTAGTGTTCTAAACCTCTAGAACTTATTGATTTTAGGAATATAACTGCAAGTATAGAAAATTTCCCCACTGCGTTTCCACAAAACTGAGAATTCTCCTGGCTAATTTACTGAAGCCAATCAAGTCAATGGACTTACTAGAGGGTCATTTGAATCACTCTAAGTAGGTATACCTTTAAAAATACATTTAAAAATTTATATGTACTTAAAAGTTCTCTTCATAAGAAATGTGGCTGTTGGATAGTGGGTGATGGGAGGAAATTTCGCCGCAAAGTCTCTTTGCTACCTGGTTTTTTGTAGCAAATGTTTGCGCATGCTCAACCAAAGTTGACCTTTGATATTATTCCAAGATATATATTCACATTTATGCTCAAATTGATCACAAGGCGTCAAAAGGCTGTGTGAAACTACAATTATTATAACTATTATCCGTAAAAGCATAGGTAACACAGAGAAAAGGACATGCCAAGTTTACACTTGGAGTAGCTGGGATTCGGTGGGCCACCTCGGAAGGTAATGCAATTTGCTTTTCATCTGAAAATCGATGTCACTGGGGATTATGTCGAGGCGCTTTAAAAAAAATGATCTAAATCGGTCCATAAACAACGGAGATAATGCTCGGTCAAGTTCCAATCTTTGATTTGACATAACTCTGAAGAGTTGTGGTTTTTCATGAGACGTTTCTAAAACTAGGTCATAATACAAAATCGGACCCATAGAACCGGAGATATGGCAGAATGAAAAATTCAAACTTTGAACCCTAATATCTAGGGTCCTAATACAACGAGGGTCCAGTGTGACTTATCGTTGAAAAGGTCTCGACCTAAGCTACAACGTGTTAAAATATGAGACCGATCCATGCCATAGGAGTTGAGCTATTTAAGAAATAAGATTTTGGGGTGTTTTAAAATGGCGGATGTGGGGGTGGGGGGTGGGATTTGACATCACCATTTTGTGGAATTTGTTGGATTATCGGAATGTGGGGACTCTAATTCGTGGAGCGCCCCTAGTCC